>QYTT01094083.1:12174-25629 GCA_006980735.1 Dasypogon diadema
TGATGTATCAAGCTAGTTTCAGTGAGACAGGGATGGTTGCGTTGTATATCTCGAAGGCCTTTGATAGGGCCTTTAACTCAGCCGCTTAGCATTTGGTTGTTTCGGTTTGTTTTTTTGCAGTTCCATTGATGTTATCATGAACTTTGTCACCTCCAGCACCTGTAACATCAATGCTGATGCACAACAGTTTATATGTACTCTTCATTGGTAAACCCTTATCTCTCACCTCCAGTCCAATTCATAGTTATCCAGACGACATGATTTCGTTTCGTTTACTCGTTTAAATCAGTTACTAGCTTACGCGGAAAGGCCACTGATAATAATCAAGCAAGTACGAATCGCCGCCTGGGGAAGGATCTCAGACTTTAGTTTTGAATGTGAGTCCGTTCTGCTTTGAGTCCAGTCAGTTTTGAGTCCGTTCATGTTTTGAATCCGTTCATTCTCCCTACTCTTATACTTGAACTGAAAAACAGAGCGGATTCAAAACTTGAGCGGACTCTAATCTGAACGGATTCTAATTTTGATCTGATTCAAATTTGATCGAACTATGGCAATATTCTCAGTTCGCTGACAATTTTTGTCGATCAAAAAAAGAGTCAACCAATGGATCGATTATTTTATTTCAGTTCATGTGCATTATTGCAACAAGATCTCTAGTCGTTAAGTTTCATCCGCTCAATCTAGGTGTTGTTTCGAGTGTCTTCCGCGTTCCTACTGCTCTCTCAGATTTCACGCATTTCCGACATTTTATTAAAATCTGCTTACCATGTTTGTATTAAATTATTCAGTTCCTTTCTATTAGTTTTATTTTTATTATTATTTATTTTTAATTGTTGGAATGCTTCAAGTGCTAAAGAAATGTCTTAAAATTTTTAGTGCGACATTTATTACTTAATTTCTACAAAACCCTGAAGGGACTTTAACTCCTTGTAAAACAGAATATTTAAGAAGGACGCGTGGCGGATAAATTCCTTCTCTGTCTTATGGAAAGGCTTTCCCAATATTTAAACGAAATATTTTGTGCCATCAAAGAAGTTTTCCCCCAGGGAACGACAGCTATTACTTGGAGACCTAGGTGTTTAGACTGTATAAACATATTTGCTTACATCTAGAGTACAAGGCGATGACAAAAAAAGAAAAATTTGCATATTTGCAGAAGTTGTGGAACTATTGTTGGGGTAAATCCAGAAAAGTGAATCCCAACGCTCCTACAATAGCCACAATGCCACCCTATAAAGTAAAATTCTTTTCTGCCTTTAATATTCATCGCTGTGTGGGGAGCTGCTTGAGGGAACAGTCCAATGGAGGAAGTTACAACCTAAGCAGAAGGAAACTGCCACAGGAAAATAAGGTTTCGCCTGAAATGACAGAAAAGCTTCCGAAATGATGCCAACAACGCTTAAAACTTCCCCCAACCCGAGCAAATGCAAAATTTGATTCCCACTGGATAGGAGTCTTCGGTGGAATTTCACCCGAAAGTAATTCCAGGGAAATAACTCATAGTCGTTCAGCACCAGGATAAGAACTTTCCCAAATTTATTGTTATCGAAGTCATTTCAACTTTAGTTTGGCTTTTCTGTAAAATCTTTATAATTAACACTTCCGATTTGTCCCTTTTCTATTCAGCACCGCGGGGTCGTGGTATAAAATGAAGGAGCGCTTTTAATTGAGTTCTCAAAGTTGTGCGAAAAGCGAGTTGCTTTTATATTTGCTGCTTTGAAGCCTTAATTTTTGAATTACGTATGTATATTAAAGGCACAGATGAATTTTTTCAAATCACCCCTTTTTTTAGTCCCACTGCTTTCTGAGTTCAGATCTGTTTTTATGATTACATTTTCATTATGGGAATGCACTGGGTAGCACTGGGAATATAATGACCATTTCAGGGCAAAAGTTTGTTCACCAGCTGCAACTCTTCTTCAATTTACACAAAGCTACAATTTTATCTATGATTCATGAAGTAGATGTTGGGAATACTGAGATTATATGGAATATATTACAACATGAAGATAACACTAACAATTCCCTCATATTCGTTCGTCTCTATGGGAGTGAGAACTCGAAGTACATTTCACAAATAAAAACAGGTTCTCACATTTATTGACAATGCATATATCACGTTAAAGTTTCATTGCAACAACACAACAGTAATATTATAGCCGAAATGAAATCTTCCTTTAAGGATAGGGGGAAGTGAGAAATGTATTTTTAGCATTTTTGAGATGGGCATATCTCGTGAGAGTAGATTGCAAATTTTGAAGCAATAGGAATTCTAAGTGTTGTCACTCATTCTGAGGTACATTTTCTGTGAGAGTCATCGTTATTCAGAAAAGGAAATTGGGGTATATTCCTAGTAATACCCAGTAGAAATAGAAATTACTTTATGAAGTACTTTTATACCTCATTCTACTTTAGATTCCAATGGATGGAAATAATTCGTTACTCCGTTCAGTATTACCCAAAACTAATGAAAAAATTGATGACTTCTGTTTTAAGTTATTTAAGAAGCATTCTAGAACTACTAGGATGGCACTTGCAGAAAAGCCAATTCTATGATACTGATTTAGGCAAAAATTGAAAGAAATAATTGGAGCGGTTGTTTCGCTATGCTTGAATTTAACTTTCCCTTTTTCTATTATCAGTATTTATATTCCCTCTTCTCGATTGCTCCGTTTCTTTCTATTTATATTCCATGTATTCAGGAAAAGTTGTATTCCTTTATATATATATATCTTACCCAAGAAATTTAGAAAAACTTTTCGCAAATCTCTTTCCCGTAATGATTTTTTTTAACCCACGTACCTTCTATCAGTCTGTGTTTGTCGAAATTTACGATATAAAATCAAAGTGACATTTTTTACTTAAGTTTTTTTTCATAATAAAAGGTGACGCATAAAATACTCACATAAATAGGAATATTACGTTGGTTTAATTCTGTGCCTGAAACCCGAAGTAGCTTAGGCTGATTACACACTGCACGAGACAAAGTAAAATACCCAAAGATATACAACAGACCTATCTTACAGTGTTCCACAAAAGATTAAGTACCGTCTGTATTAATACAACGTCAATGATACATTTTCAAAAGAGTTATATTTCAGTGAAACAATATTCGATGTATGAGTTTCCAATAAATTAAACCTAATATTATTGTTCATCTCGAACATGCTCGATAGGATTTAGGTCCGGACTATAAGGAGAGGCCCGGAATAAGTGTGGGGTGTTAAACTTGAGCTGTACGTATATATCTTAATTGATGCAGAAGTCGTCTAAAATCCCAAGATGTTCAAAACTTTCTCTAAGATTTTCGTTAAGTGTTAAAACTCAAAATTGAAAAACTTTTTCATTTGTTTAATTTCCACGAAATAAGCGAAACTTTTTATACGGAATTAACTACCAAAGTTCCAGCTTTTAAAAAAAAATACAGATGTGTTTCGATTAGTGTCGGGCGATGTCCATCGATGTTTTCGAAACTTTGATGGCTTTTCTAGGATGTTCCATATTTTAGCCATAAAACTCCAAATGAAAATGTTGGGTATTTGTTTTTAATTTTTAAGTAGGTGAAAAGTGCCTGTTGCAATATTACCTTAATAACAAGATGATGAGTTCATGAGCTACTAGAGATGTTTACAGCTTAAATCAATAACATCGACGATATTTGTATATCGAAGTTATATGGCCAATATTATCGTCACATCGATGATTGTCGGCGATGTCAACATCGATGTTTCGTTTCGAAGTCCCAGTACTAGTTTCGATCTTGGCGGTAAGGCTATCTCGTCAGCTTCTTAATTGTAAGTCATAGTAATTGATAAGTAATTGTAAGAATAAGTTCAATTAACCAATTAATCAATTGTTAATTGTTAAGCAAGAATTAAAATTAATTAGTTATAATTCTGAATTGTGAATCACAGTTACAAGTAGGGAATTAATCCTTACTTGTTAATTAACCAATCAATGGAATTGCGCCCAACACTGTGTAGCAGCCGTGATGTGTCATTGAAGCAATTTAAATATGCCACTTACGAACGAAATGACTTAAGTGATTATGAACTGTCCAAAACTATTGCAATCCCGCGCACTCTCTTGAAATGAAATGAAAGCTCATATACTTAGGGATCCAGTAGGAAATGTAATCATTACTGAACTAGTTCTGGAATCAATTCCACTTTCTATTTAGATTACAGCTCCAATAACATTTATTGTTGGATGTTTTAGCTGGTAATAAGCTACTGAATTCATTACCTGCTTCTGTATTACTTTTGATATAGGATAATGCAGGCTGTAATGATTTTTAAAACAAATTATACCAAGTAGTATCTTTCTTTGTTTTTTTCTTTTAAAGCTGTGAATTATTCATCAATTCGGTAATTACTTTACCTAATTTACTTCTGGGTACTTATTATAGCTGATTATTTTGATAGAATGGCATGTTTGTGACATTTTGAATTTGATTTCAGTGCTTATGACTGCCGAGTCTATATATTACTATTAGTTTTTCAAAATTTTCTGCTGTGTTGCTACCGAAGAAATATGCATGCTGCAGATACACTGTTAATAACATTTCCTCGGTTTTTTACAAAGTGTGACGCATCATATCACCCACCAAGTCATTCAATTAAAATATTTTCCTCATAATAGATTCCAGTACTGAATTAGGCCAGCCTAAATAAGTTTTACAACGAATTACCGTAGTGAGGATTTCAAAGTAACGAGATTCGATATCACTGGCTAAAAACTGCAAATATTGACTATGACGAAGACAAAGCAAATTATCGCTTCATTTCAATCCAGTGTGATGATTCAGAGGAACAAACAAGCAAAATATTAAATAAAAACAAGGAAATTTATTGAAAAAATTGTCTCTTTATTTTAAAATATGTGTCATCTTATGCAATTTAATCAGTTTTTATAATTTTTTTTTCAGTTTTTTTCATCGAAATATATAGTTATATGTATAATAAGTTTTATATATACGAGAAAACAATAATGTTCGTAAATAATGCTTACGTCCTCAATAAATATTTTTGGTATCCTCTCTCAGTTTTTTCTCCATTTTTACTTTTTATTATTTAATTTACGTTATAAATATGAAATCACGTGGTGGTTCAATACAAACTATGTATATGCACTATATATGTGTATATTATAAATATATAACATTTCCTCATTCCGGATATTTGAAAACATGATTTTTTATTTCACGGTTTTTCTGTGTATTTATTTTCTCGTTCGAGTTTCTTGTAAAATTCACCAGTGGTAATAATTTTTATCTCGTAGAATCGATTTTTGTTATTTGCTTTCAGATAATATGATAAACTTTGATTGAGAGTTTATATTGAGCTTTACTTTTCACAGTCGATAGTATATTTTCATTAATATTTCTGTTCAAAGTGCTGAAAATTCATATGACCGGCACTGAAACAAAATTTAAACAAGGACTGAAATTAAATAAGTGGAAATTTCAATCGTATTCTGCACAAATGAAAATTGAATCTTAATGAGTAAATAATAGTTAAAAATGAAACATTTATGCGAAAATAAGTAGGAATTTATTGAAACAAAAAGTCTTTTTATTCCCATTAACTAAGAGGCCTGGCCTTTAATTTACATGCCTTACATCTTTCGACCTGATATTGTTAATACCTTGCAAAACAAAAAATCTATTGGGAGTTGGAGAATAAATTAAAAATTATGAGACACAAAAGGGTTTGATGAAGGACGACAACTTTTGCTAAGAAAGTAATTAAAGAGCGCTGATTACAAAGTCGCAAAAAAATATTTAAAAAGTTCGGAATCTCATCCGTGCTAGCGTAATAAATAGATAGATGAATATCTGATGACAATTAATGTTTCCCAAAAGTTTCTTATATTAAAGTTCTATAGAAATAACTTTTAGGATGTAATTCATTTTTGAAGAGGAGCTGAACGAAAGAGGAGGAACGAAAAGTATATGTGTGACTGTGGAAAGTGTGACTACCGAACCAGTCCCAATATAAATAATAAGGGTTGACTTAATCGACCCTCTAAGTGCAATAGCCGCAGATAAGAAACTCATTTCTTTTTTGGAATGTGTTGCAATTGGACCTACTGAATCTCATGGATTCCGAGCCACTTGATTGTGGCAACAAGCAATGACTTTTCGTATCTATTATTACGCGCTGATGGAATTTATTTTTAAATCTTATAAGTGTGTGCAGCATAAAAAACAATTATAGAATTAGCGACTTAAAGCGACTAAGTGGAAATTTGACGTCAGATGCCACAAATTTTTAGTAGGATTTTGTCAATATGTGTGGACTAGGATAAGGCTTTGTTGGAGGCAATGCCAAGATTTCTTACTTGGTCCACATAAAGAATACATAAATATTATTTATGACAATTTCTTGCCATGTAAAAGTAATGCGTCTTGTACCATTGGTGGTAATTCAGGCCAGGACTACCCCGCCTTACCATGGAACTACTTCCGGAACAAGTTAGGTAACCACTTCCCTTCGCAACTGGGTAAATTAGGATACACTACAGGTTTACATGTTTACTTGGATTAATTCTTAAACAAATTCCCCATTGAGAAAATGGGTTAAGCTCATAAGGTTCGAAATTCAACCGAATTAAAAAAATGGGTCTAAATCTGGTGGATGCGCTTATCATAAAAACACCAATTTTTTAATCGATTTTTATAAATAAGTTGTTTTTAAATTGCTCGTTCTTGGAAAAAGTCAGTTATATGCAAGGTAGAAGCGAAAGCTTTTAAATTCAATTTCTTTAACTGCATAAAACCCCTTATTAGTGGGTAGAATATTTCTGTTATGTTATTATGTTTATCAATGCCTCTAAAAATTGATGTAGCCATAAAGTTATGCGTACAAATCTTAATGAACTTGTACCTGGAAATGCATTTTACAGTGACACTTGCAGTAATTGATGTGTTGCGTAGAAAAGTTGCCTATGGGCATGATTCCCGAACATTGAGGTAGTCCGAAAGAACCGCAGCGTAAATTAGAGCCTTAGTCGTTTCCGTCTCCAGAGATTGATTCAGAGTACATTTACTTGCGAGATGTCTCTACAAATCTCGTTGCAGAAACGTCCCCGTTGTACCGCTTTTGCCGAATTCAGGCCTTATCATCGGGTATTTTAGACTCCTGTTGATCCAGTTGCGCCAAAACAGATCAAAGGATTTTATTAGACAATCACCTTTTACTAACACGTCTTCCTACAAATTTTGTATATACATATACTTACCACACTCTTATACCTTTCAAAGCACACCCTGTTGACCACTCTACATGTTTTCTCTTTTCATTTACCCACTGGAGCCATTTTAATAAGTTCAAAGCGCTGACCAATTTGGGAAAATAGTGGTCACATAAAGTTAATAAGGTTCACGAAGGTGGAGGCTATGAGTTGTAAATGTAGGAATGGTTACAATTGAGAAATCTGGAATAGAAGGAAAGGGTCTTGGTGGAAAAAAATCAGTGGATAGAGTATGATATTTAAAATTCTGGATGGAAAAGGAAGAATGGGGAGAAAAGCGATCAGGAATGGAGATGTCGGCGCACTTTCTGCTTGAATAAGATGATGATAAAGATGATGGTCTGTTCCATATTCGTACAATTCGGCACAATATGGATCCTCGAAATTTCACTGTTCTGCTAGGTTTAGGCTCAACTCCCGAGGACAAAAGAGTGAAGCACGGGTATCAGATGCTGGAAGATGAGAAAACTGCGCAAGTACATTTTCATACAAAGTAGCGCGCTGATGTCGAGGACGTCGAGGTAGCAGCAAAGCGGAATCGAGAGCAAAACTGATTTCGAAGCGCAAGATAGGATAGCTGGCGGTGAAGTCTTTTTTCGCGACAGCAAAGGAGATTTTTTGGAGTTCGCAATTTTGTGCATTATTAAAATCTAGACATAGAAACCCTAACAAGTGAAGCATTTTCTCGTCCAACGCTTTGAGGACAAAAATATACGCCACTTTGCATTGATAGTGCTAAATGCATATTTTATTAACTTTCTAGCTCGAGTTAGCTGAGCATTAAAATATTCATTGTCTGCACTACAATTTCTTCGAGCGTATAGCCTAAAAAGAGACTGGAAAAATGGATATGCTTCAGCTCCAGGAAATACGTAAGGCATTACAATATTCGTTCCGGGTAAAGTTTAAAGTTATGGCTCAATTTATAAATAAATTCTGCCTCAGTGAGGTAACTGAAAATTGTATATAACACTTCCCAACACTGTGAAAGACCTATGCCGGTTCAATAGTTTCGACCTATTAGTCACAATTTTAACACCACACTATAATACAATACAATCCCGTGCAGGGTAAACATTTTCCACCATCCACAAATAATTTATAATACTAAATATATTCTACGACTAAACATCCTCAAAATAGTGTTTTTCTTTTCACTCGATACAATTAACCCTAAACGGCCGAGAGCTTTTTTTATTATACGACGACGGGAAATTTTGTAAAACTCGAAAACGTTTATAAGGATGAAAACTTAAGCTAAGCATTTAAACTGGTTTATTTAGATATAAATTCAATATATTTAGTTGGTTTATATTTTAATAAAGAAAATTAATTTTTATAATTTTTGAAAGTATGATATTTTTCAAAGCAATTGCCAATGTGTAGGGATGAATTCGCTAAACATGTTGAACAATATGTGAATGTTCGTTTACGACCGCCTTTAATCTTTCTACTGGAACATACTCGACAGTCTTTATTACTTCCACGTCGAAGAATGTGCAATTTCCAATCAAATCGATTTCCAGTTTCAGGCGTATTACACTGCCCTTGGGGTTGAACTGTTCTTCGAAAATGTCCTCTTTGTTGAAGAGGTAACTTTTTAAGTCGTGGACTTCTCATTACTTTGTACTTTGGTATCCTTATACAGAATGTATGCATTTACTACGAATACTTCCAATCTCCAAAAGAAAATTTTACGCCACCATTTAAGAGTTTTCCTGATAACGGATAAGACGGATAAGAAGCTGCATAAAGATCTGCTCGATCTGCAACGCCCATATGTTTGGTATAATCTAATAGTGCCCATCCACTTACCATTCGCCTGCAGGTCACAGCAAATTTCAACACACACAAACAGGTCGCTGGACATCCTGTCCGGGACTATAAAACACAAGCCATGAAGTAGGATTTGCACATGTGTGAAGTAGTTTTTTATGGACGCTTTTAAAATAGGAATAAAGAGTAAAGTAGTCCGAACATGAGTCATCGATCTACTTTCTCTATATTAAGATGTTCATAAAAAACAGTTGATGTGTGAGTTGCAATTTCTGCTTCGCGGCTTGTGTCCTGGGGGTTTTGCTGCAGTTCATCAAGCATCATGATAAGAAATTGCTTGTGTGTGGCGCAAAAACTTTCGGGCCATGCCCTTCAGGCAGAATTTCAAACAAGTTTGATATTTTTATATTTTTAAATTTCGTTTCGTATGCGTCATAATGCGTAATGGCAAGTGAAATCGAAGTGTTTTTCGAATAAGGCGCTTCGAGAGAAAGGATGCAAAGAGCTCTTAGCATTCCATAATAGTTGCCATTCTCCTCAGAAACAAACTGACCAATCCGGTGATTTCAGTTCTAGTGTGTGGTGAAACTAGAGGAAATCTACCAGGCGCGACCTGACAGTCCATAGCCTAAGGAACTGAATAATGTGTGGCAGGCGGACTGTAAGGGGATGGGCAATGGGCACTATAAAACTATCGTGGGTTTTTGAACAGTCTGAAAATTACCACCGCGGTTTATTCTCGTAACAGTATGCATCGTCCTCTGGCCTCAAGTGCTGAGCACAGTAACTTGAATTAATTTTCTAGATGTGATAAATTTCAGCTTTTTTACTCCTGCAGGAAAGGTATACCTATTACCTTTTATTGTACCGCTTAGATAACATTTCTTCTTTAACAATTCTTCTGCAAATGGTATACTTGTGTAATAAGTAAACTTTGCTCAGAAGGGATTTTATCCATTAACTTTTTGTATAATGTTAGAGGTATTCTGGCAGTTACAAGTAAATTTTAATTGGATAATTCCTCTGAAATTATGCATATTTCCATAATAAGAAGGATAGCAAAAATATATCTAGTATGTGCATCAGCAAGCACATAAACTCTGATACCCCATTTGGTAGGCTTGTTCGAATTATAAATGATGAAACAAATTTTGCCGAAAAAAAAAAATTTTACGATTCGTGGAAAATTTATCATGTAGATATTCTAGATATAGAATAACTTTCTTTAAGTGAAACATCCAAAAAAATTTTAACTGAATCGATCTCTTGTAAAGGTATTTGCATAAAATGGAACATAATTTGCTTCATTAGTGGACCGATATTCCAAGAGATCTTTTAGATAATATGTACATCAGCAGTTATTTTATTATTTGCATACTCGTTTGTAACCTTTATTATATTGTTTATTAGTTCATTGGTAAAGAATAAATGGAAAAATTGTAATGGTTTTATTCTGTGGAATTTAGGGACCTAATATCTTAGGAGATGTTGTGAAAGGATTTTAGTTATTTTGGGGTCCTTTTCTGTAACATCCACCCAATCGTCATCATTATAACTGAGATCTTCATTGGGAATATTGTTGTTTTCTTCAGAGCTACTTAAAAAGCATAAAACTTTTTTCTTTTTAGATCGCACCCCATTACTATTAGAACTTCTATTATCATCGGAGTTATATTCACTTTCACTACACTTTTTATATTTATGTTTAATAAATCAAACATTCACTCGTCTTCACTGCTGTTATTTTCATAATCTACGTCGTTATGTATTTTCTCCATGATATGTTATTTAAAAATTTGATTATGTGTATTTTTTTAAATAAAAATAGACTAACACTTATAATATTAGAAATTCACAAGTCAATTGTCGAAGCTGCACTTTCACTATTTTTTTTGTGATAAAAGTATTATAGATTTTCATATGGCCACAAAGTCGAAACCCGCCTTTTAAAGCGACCGAATGAATATTTGTATTTTGTTTGCTTTCAGTTATAACTACGGTTATGGGTGGTTTCTCAACCATCTACCTCTTCATCTTAATCCGATGAATTTGTTTTATTTAATGATTCTTCGATGCAAAGCAATAGCTCTTTGCTAAGAAATACACTCAGGGAAATGAAGTTCGTCTGAAGAAGAGGCAATACAGCTGGGAGAAACAGTAACATTGCAAAAGGCTTTACAGAAGTCGACACGTATCACGAAAAGCCTGTGAACATGGATGTTGATCTCCTTGAATACTGGGAAGATAAGAAGTATAGCCTTCCTGCGCCGCGAAGATCTTGAAACCCTGACAAAAGGACGGCGACACGCGAAAACAATGCGACCTTGAAAGGTCCGTCAAGCAGCTCTGGCCTCTATTAAAAAATCATAACGTCGACAAAAGCGAACGAAAAACCATGAACGCCTCGAAGGTAAGAGGTAGATGACGTCGTAGTAATTGAGCGACCTTCCATATCTACTGGGCCCAAGTATAAAGGGCCGTACATGATCACGGAAGTATTAGAAAACGACAGGTATGTCTTTGAAGAAGATATATGCGCAGCTACAATGACCCAACGACGATTTCACTCCGTATATGCCACTGACACCATAAAGTCGTGGTGTCGAACACGGGACGGCAATAGCGACGAGGATTATGACAGTTCAAGCAGAGAGTCTGAATCTGAATCTCAAGAAAGCCGACCTGTTACACCTCCAAATTCTACGTTAAGCTAACTTAGCATCCTCTGGGATCATTCTTGGCTTTAAATTCAGTTTTAAATCTTGGAAACTGGAGAAAATCGAAATAAAACTGAATTAAATAATTGCAAAAAAAGTTCAATTAACAGGCAAAGGGAAAGTAAAAGGACTGTAAGTTATTTATTTGTATTCATGAAAATTTTTACTGCCCATTCAGTAAAAATTTGTGCCAGATTAGATCCTTATTACTGAAAATTAAATTTCTGCAGATATATTCTCGTGAATCCATTTCAGAGGAATTGAGTAAGACAATCCGTTGCTATATAAATCGGATTTAAATTAAGCGAAACTGATACCACCAGACAATTTTATCAAATTTTTTGGCGGGTGCACAGGGTCCTTAAAAAAATCACTCTCCAAGAAAGTCGGCACCGTAATAATTTACTTTTTCCATATAATCAAAAGCTTTTCGGGATATGCAATTAAATCAAATTAAATTGAATATTTCAGTAAAGGTAATTTAAAACTTCTGTAAATTTAAAAGATCGAATTTCCACCACTTTAAAATTTTAATGAAAAATACTTCACAATTTATGAATTATTTATGGCGTACATCCGGTAAATCCAGAGTTTCAATATAGCAATTCAATTACTCCATTGAACCGTGTAACTTGTTCATACTGTTTGCATCAGCAATGAAACTATTAATAATTTAAAGTAGCTGCAGGAAGGTACATAAAACTGGTAAATTATTAACAAGCCACTGTAAAACTGATCTTGAAAATTTATATTACTAAGTATTCAGTTCTCTCTTACACAAATGTATCGTGAAATTAAATTGCTATCCGTGACTGTAAACAAAATTAAAATGAATGTGGTAACAAAACTTTATGCTCTCTGAATAGTGCTTAAAATCTGTGGGAGATGCTTTTGTTTTATTTCTCCCCTTTCATCCAACAAAGATATCTTCTTGATATTTGATGAATGCCTTCACACGATTCGCTTCGTTTCCTTCTAGAAGGGCCATTATGACCAAAATTACGAAAATGTTTTTGCTAAAAGGCATCAAAAAGCAGAACAAGTCCCTTCGCTTTTACATGATAATAAATTTATATGCATTCAACTGCGCTCAACTATTTCTGCTTTTGAATTATTTCAACCGACAACAAACCATATTAGCAATATGGGCGTCTTCCTTTTGCTGCATAAACATATCGGAAATTAAATCTTGATAACCCAATTTTAGATAACCTAATTCGGAAATAAATACTTGGAGAGCTCGCCGGATATTTTTTCCCACACTTCCGGCAAGGATAAGCATTGTCGCATCGCTACAAACGTAATTACTTTTCTACATTTTCTGTACGTATATTACATGGTGAAATTTGGTAAATATGAAATTTCATTAAGCTTTGGATTGCTCTCTGGAAAAATTACTTCCTTTCCCTTAACTAATCTCCTGCTCTTAACTTTTTTAGCATAGAAAATAATATTGTTAGGGAACAAAAATGAAGCCCTATGACTACGTATTGCTAAGGATTTATTATCTCTGGTATGCTTTCATACATGGAATGCAATTCATGTCAGTTTCATAGAGGTTTTCGCTTTTCATAACTAATTTTTCATTCTACATTATTTTATACGTTTTTAATAAGAAAATAACGTTTGTTCAAAAATATCGTTAAATAGGGAGATATTTCTTGTGTACCGGGCGTATCTTTTGAGCCGAGTTTTTGTGTGATTTTTT
>QYTT01094083.1:25649-39084 GCA_006980735.1 Dasypogon diadema
TATGACTACGTATTGCTAAGGATTTATTATCTCTGGTATGCTTTCATACATGGAATGCAATTCATGTCAGTTTCATAGAGGTTTTCGCTTTTCATAACTAATTTTTCATTCTACATTATTTTATACGTTTTTAATAAGAAAATAACGTCTATGTGTATCTTTTGAGCCGAGTTTTTGTGTGATTTTTTCCACGGAACCTACATCAGATTTTTAAGATCTAGCCTTTACGTATAAATTTAATTAGGTTTTGGTTAAAAGTGTACAAAATTTAAAAGCAAAACGTCTATAACTTTGTTCAATACAGGTCCTATGAATGCGCTTAGTCCAAAAGACCACTTCAATATGGTTACCGTCATTGCCGTTGTTCTACATTTCTGAAACAAATATACAAAGGGGCAGAACTTTTGAAATCAAATATCGACTTTTCCCATTTTTTTCCATCATTTTTTCAGTGTCTGCACAAAAATATGAAGAAATAAAATTTTTGACTTATGTAATTCTGATGATTCTGCAACGATGCATGTCTGCAGATTTCCTGCTCTGTTAGCATAGGATCAAATCCTGCACTGGGCGCGGCGATATATTTGGGTGCCAGTGTTTCAGGCAATTCTACTGATGAAAATTGTACTTGCGCGGTTGCTGGGACAGAAATTTTATTCAAAAAAATGGTGGCTCACTTACAACATTTGTCAGGTTAATTTCCAATCTACCTCTTCCCTAATTTCCTTCCCCTGAGTTTTGCTGTGCTCATCATTGGGTTGCCCTCTGAACTTAGGTTATACTTTAAAAAAAGTGGCTAATGGTGCTGCAGATACTGGACTTGATTTCGTCGATTAGATCCGATATATATGATTGTGAGAAAAGACGGTCTAAAATCTTGCTTATCGTTTTTGTGAAATATATCTGCAAATACTTCTAGGGCTGGCGGGCGGCCTAAATCACATAAATCAAAAAGGGGTATTTTTAAGTAACAATAAATATCAAAGTACTTTAGTGTATCTTTTGAATGTATTTCAAGGAATCTTTGGGTCAAAGACAAAATTGATTTATTCCTTTTTTATTATAAATTGAATTCAACAAATTTCATTTCTTTTCAATAGATTTCAGAACTACTTGAACAATATTCAAAAAAAAAAAATCAACAACTTGCACAAATCGATCAACAAATTTTAAATTAAATTTAACAGTTATTTCAAATATAATTCAACGGGTTTTTCAAAATTAAAGGTCTGTTTCTTTACTACTACAGCTGAAATTTCCTGCATTTTCCTTATTTATGTGGTGCGGGTACAATTGTTAAAAGTAAGTTAATAGTTTCCTGAAATTTCCTGAAAAGGAAGAAGAAGTGAACAAATAACAATAAGAAAATAACAGGGAAAAAAAAAGCTATTACAAAATCGTGAACTTTCCTGCAGGAAGGGAGGCGGTTACGTCAGTACAAATCAGCTATAAAATTGAATAAGAAAACGACTTCCTGGAGTTTCCTACTTAAGAATTATAATTCCTGCATTTAAAGAACCGGACCTAAAATCTACAATTTTTTAAATTTAATTTATCATTTCTTCTAGAGAAAGATCAACGTATTTTAAACATTAACTGCCATAACTAGTAGAAAAGCTTTCGCGAGAAAAGTATATGTAAAAATACATTTTATAAGAGAGAGCTTGAAAGCTTTACAAGTGTACTCGTAGTTGGCAGCGAATGTGTTAAAAAATAAATCGAACAATCTCAAACTTAATTGTAGAAATTTAATTTGGGCTTAAATTAATTCAAGAAATTGAAATATTTTTAGGTTCTATTTAAATTTGTTATGTGAATTACAAAATTGCAACAATGGGATGCAATAATAACATGGTGAATATTTCTCTTAAATTGATGATGTTTCAAGTTTCAAGCAAGATTCGGGGATATCACTAACGACAGCCTCGATGTTCTCACTCAATCTAATTGCCAAAATTTTATACTCCACATGACAACTGCTATATTCAAATTAGCAGTCACAGGGTGACTCAACGAATACTTTAAATTTTATCTAGAAGAAATGTTGAATTAAATTTAAAAAATTGTAGATTTAAGGTACGGTTCTTTAAATGCAGGAATTATAATTCTTAAGTAGGAAGTCGTTTTCTTACTTATTTTGATAGGTGATTTTTACTGACGTCACCGCTTCCCTTCCTGCAGGAAAGTTCACGATTTTGTAATAGCTTTTGCCTTCCTGTTATTTCCTTATTGTTATTTGTTCACTTCTTCTTCATTTTCAGGAAATTTCAGGAAACTTAACTTACTAATTTGTTGTTCGATTTGTGAAAGTAGTTGATTTTCTTTTTTTTTTAATGTTGTTGAAGTATTTCTAAAACCTGCTAAAAAGAAATAAAGTTTGTTTAATTAAATCTAAAAAAGTTATATGAGCTTATCATCTAAGTCCGACATTCTGAGGTCTTTTAGTTCTGATCACATCATGTATCTTATTTTTATTGAATGTCTCTATAAAAAGGGCACTAATCTTCTCAATCCAGTGAGGAAATTGTCTTTAAAGCATATTTTTAAATTGACAGCCAAAAGAGACAACGACACCTTGAGCACAAAGAACATGCAAATGAAGGAAACTAAATCGAAGTGCGGTATACGATACGAATCTTCCATAAACTGTGTCCAACGTAAAACTATAATAACTAGAGAAGATCTGTTTGCTTCAGAAATGGTATAGATTGAGTGTCAGACACATGCAATGATTCTCAATTGCCTCTGCTAATAAAACATTTCGAAACTGTCATTGTATAGTAAGAGGACATGAAAAATTTATGAAATCTGCAGATAAAAAAACACTCAAGATTTTGTACACTTTTTTAACTGCCACTTTTTATAGACAAATATATTAAAAATATCTTAATCTATTATTTTTGAATCAGTGCGGGAAGAGAATAAAGCCATCCCCTTAGAAAAACTCCTTCCCCTTAGAATTCCATGAGAAAAGCAGCAGTTTGTTTGGTTTGCTTTATCCTCAAGATTTCCTCAAACCATAAACCGCAGATCCCCTTGAAACTAACTAATATTAGTAATTTTTTGTTTCAGTAAAATATAATAGTCGCACCAATCTTAATGCAACTGCTTCCTCAATATTAGAAAAAAAGTTGTCAATTTTTAAATTCTTATAATTCTTATCTAATCCTCTTTGTTCTCTACTTTATGGTTGCGAACCTTTAACTCATTGAGATGCAAAAAGCACTTAAACCAGGAGACTAAATGGGTCAGCTAGTGTATATTAAATACATGTCACCGCGGTCGGCTTGTTCCTGAATGAAGTGCGAGTTCAAAGTTCCCGCCTCCCTATTGTGATCGTTATAGATGAGGTCCTTCAGGACTCAAACATGACAACGGTTACAGAACTCGCTTAAGAATTAGAATTTTCAGAAAATACATCACATAATGTTATTTGGTTTGTTTCGGTAGAAAGATATATTTGTGAAATCTGAGAATGAAGAATGAAAGAACTATAGCTAGCTTGTTGTTCGTTTATTTTGAAGATTTATTCTCGTGAATCTGTTTTGTTTTGTGACAAAAGGTTACTAGTGAATATTCCCGTGAAACTGTTCAGAGAGCACATTAAAAAATTATCACAAAACCAATAAATTAAATAAGTATTAAGTATTGCAAAAAATTTCCGGGTTTTTTCATTCACCAAGGCTTTATCCACGATTTCATGTTCATATATTGTTACAGTTTGTTTGAATTTTTATTAAATATACAATTTTTTCTTGTCAAAATTTTACATAATAATTTAATAATCATTATTTATATTACACTAATTTTCTATATGTCCATACTTATACTATCATTCGAATGGTATAAAATTGTTTTATGTTCACTTTTGTCTTGATTTTTATTAACATTTCTAAGTACACAATGCTTAATTTCTTTTGTTTTTGGAATTTATTTACT
This sequence comes from Dasypogon diadema, assembly GCA_006980735.1. Classification (NCBI taxonomy): domain Eukaryota; kingdom Metazoa; phylum Arthropoda; class Insecta; order Diptera; family Asilidae; genus Dasypogon; species Dasypogon diadema. The sequence goes on from QYTT01094083.1 coordinate 29,589, forward strand.
GATTCTATTATAATTACATTTTTTATATGCTTATGTTATATGTGTCGTTTTACACTGTGAAAATTATTTTTAAATCCATATCTTTCTTTTTTTTGTTTTCGGTAAAGTTTTAGTATAAGCAAGATACCTTGATAGAGTCCAAAAATATTTTATTTCTCTTTTTCGGATATTTTGTCATCTGTATACATTGAACAAAATTCTCATTCCTTCTATAAAAAAATGGAAGATTTTCGTAAGTAATAGAAAACGAAAGCTCGAACAATTGAATTGTAAAGATTTAAAATTATAAGCGTAATTATGATTTCTTTTAGAAATTAAGGATTTATTATTTGTTTTTATTAAAATTCCTTGATTAATAATGCGACCCAAAAATTCTTTGATTTGTGGTTCACAAGTAAACTCTGCAATGCATTGTATCTAGTCAGATTTTATTCATATTTCGAAATATGTCATATTAGTTCTGTTTACTGAAAATGACTCACTGAACAAATACACATCTAGACTTACCAACTAATCAAGGAATTTAAAGAGCCGATTATAATAACTATGCGATATTACATGCATAAAAACACAACAGTATTTCTTACAAAACTTAAACACTACAACAAAATTTTTAAATAAACTGCTAATAACTTATAGATAGCGATCCCATTTGCCCTATACATCTACCCTCATCGTCGAATGTTGCTAATGTCAGCCGAGACAGTTTATTGCAGAGTACCCCGTTCCCATTATTTTGAATTGGATTTGGTTCTGAAATAGAAAAAATATTTTTCATTAACATGTACAAAATAACGCTGTATTTTTTTTGGGTAACAAAGTTATGTAGGCTCATAGGCGGTTGCAATCTATCGAGTGCAGAGTTAATTCTTCTTCTTCTTCTCTTCTTAAGCAAACTCCAGATAAGCAAAGACCATTATTAACAATAAATTTATCTTAGTGTCATTTGTATTTATTTTAATTGCTATGGAGAACAAAATCTACTTTTTGGCACAAAAGCTTTTAACACTTAGCCGACCGATCGGGAAAATCTCCCCACTTTAAAGTAAGTCGGTGCACGACCGATCGGGGAGATCTCCCATTTTGACTTTATCGACGCGTTTCTATATTTCTGCCACTACATAAACTGAAATGCTTTGAACGGTATTACACTTTAAAAAAATATTAGAATTCTATTATTTGTTTCACGTTTGGATCGTGTTATTTTTCTTTAATCATCGTTAAGTTCAATTTTTAGACTTTATTACCTATACTTTTTGAACAACCTTATTATTATATACGTGTGCACTAGAATAAGGCTTTATTTTTTATATTATTATAATAAAAGGGTTAACCTAAATTGTAACCATAGATATAATTGACCACTTAAATAATTTTCAGACTTGGTTTATTTCAAATATTGAGTATCATTCGCGTTGCGAAAAATGCGCGGTGGAAATCGTACAATTCACTCTGGGGCGTACGGTCGGCTATTTTCCCGCAGCAGACTTAAACAACCAAGTAAACTTATTAACTCCCTAAAATAACCGAACTAATTTAACCCAGTTAATGTATATCAACTCGGTTCCCTACTGCCAAAAAATCGCAGCTAATAATAAAGCGTGTCTCAACAACAGATGAGAATTTAAATTATGCGGAATTTCTACTGGTGGGCGTTGACAGTCAAACCATTATGACAGTTAGATGATAGGCAGTCCGCCATTATTAAAAATAGATGGCTATTCGACACAACAACGCATTCTTATTGATGATTTCAAAAATGGTGAAAGTGTGACTGCCACGATTCTCAAATTGTGTCCAATTTTTGGTAAACAAAATGTTCCAAGGGTATCAACTGTGAAGAGTATAATCGAAAAATTCGATGAGACTGGGTCCATTATTGATGTCGAACCATTGACACGTGTTCGCCTAGGTCGTTCAACACAAAACATCACGGCTGTTCCCCACAATGGGGCGCGAGTTCGGAAACATCTAGACGCACTCCGCAGCGTATTCTCAACAGACTCGACAACTCAAGCCTACAGACCATGCACAGCGAAGAACATTCGTCAATTATCGCCAAATTGTCACATTTGTAATGACGAAAACCCACATGTATTTCACGAGAAGACAATGCATCCCAAACGTGTCACTATTTGGTACGGAATTTGGGCTATTTTACCTCGAAGACGCTGCCGGGAATGCACAAGCGCAGTCAATATCAGGGCACGATAACCCAGTTTTTTGCGTCTTAAATGGATGGTATAGATCCCGAAGATATGTGGTTCCCACTGGGCGGTGCAACGTTCCACACAAGTATAGGATTATTGCACGAGACGTTCCCCGGTCGTGTAATCTCCCGTTTTGGCAACCAGAATTAGTCGCCTAAATTGTGCGATTTAACGCCTTTGGACTTCTTTCTCTTAAAGTCAAAAGTTTATGTCAGCAAACCCCCGACAATCCAAGCCTTGAAGAAGGAGATTAGACACTGTATCATTGAAATCCAGCCACTATTATGCCGAACCGGGATTTCCCCAATGATACGCATCTTCCCATTGCCATTAAAATAGGATGTGAAAATAAATTGAGTGGCAAATTTAAATTTCTGGTATGCTACTCCTGATCTTTGGCCGTACCCTTCTGTTAATTTATAAGAAATCTTTACATCCGAATTGTCCAAAATTATTAATACTTTTGAGGGTTCGGAGTCAATTCTGTTTCTATTTAAATTATAACCGTTGTCAAAAGAGTGATTCATGAGCAATTTTAAAAGGTGTGGAACATCTGCAAGAAAGGAAAGTTTTCGTGATTCGTCACTAGTGCTAACTATAAAATGGTTTATTTTCAGCTATGCCAACTTCTCTTCACAAACTCATATTAATCGGCGCCATATCTCAGACCACTGCAACTATAAAGAAGTTAATTTATCTTTTCAAGTTCTAGTATAATATTTGTTAGTACGCTGCGCTAATGCTGATTTTATACATTCTTGGACGATGCAAAATAAGATGACACCTTACCTGCTCTAAAGATAAATGATGCCATTAGTAAATTAGTTCATAATCTGGACATAGTTTTCAATCTACACGTATTAACCGCATTAGTCCCAGTATAATTGCCACTCTTCATAGCTTCTCAGTTTTCGCAGCATTTACTCCTTAAAAGGCACAATTATTTTTAATGAAATTACTAAAACTAAATTCTTTGGAGCCTCGACAAAATGACTAAAACTAAATCCTTTGCGGCCTCTATATTAGACAATGAACACAGACCATTTGTATTCTTCTTTCAGTGTCTAGCATTTAAGTCTAGTAGCCCGCAACGAGTGATTATCACGTGCAAGGGTAGTCATTCTTGAAGTACATAACATGATACATAGATCGCTTAGCCTTTTCAATAAATCGCTCTTTTTACATAGTACGTATATGATACTATATACATGTAGCAATACGAAATAAGAAATTAAAATATTATACAATTTAAGTAACAATAACTTATAGGAATATTAGCTAAGAGAAACTTTACTTTATACTAAAAGATTAATAAAAGCAAAAATCAAATAGAAGGTAACCGAACGTAAATATATATATATAATACATATATAGAAAAATTCAAGAAAATAAACCAAGAAACCAAGAATAATAAGTACAAAGCGGGGGTATTATGGAATACCGTTTTGTCTTTCGTTAATATTTTTAAAACTACGTCGATTTATGAAAAAATGAACCATACTACAACTTTCTCGAAGTTTTTTTTAATATATTCTACGTAATCAAAACAAAACAAAGTTTCTTTGAAAATAAATTTGAAAAACAGTAAATTAAGACATTTTTGTAGTCGCGAAAAAATAGTAGGGTAATATAAAATAGTGTGCGTGGTAATTATGCCTTTCCTAACAGCTGATATTGCTTCTGTCATATTCTTTTCATCCCACTTTTTACGTACCCTATGTTCTTTGCTAATTTCTTGGCATTTCTGAAAAGGAAAATTGCAACTTTTTCCCCTTTACAACTTTTTCATTTCTTATTTTAAATTAAACGAATTATTTTTTGAAGATACCTAAACAAAACTAACTCCCTCTTGATACTATTCCATATTAGCCGACATATGCATTTTTTCTCTCGTCTTAATTTTTTATTTATAAAGGTCTTATATTAAATTGGCGTTAAAACGAATATATTTCACAATGCCCAACCTATTCCATAATACCCCCCACTACTCTAAATAATAAGCAAATCATTTGTTGTTATAATAAGATGGTTTGGATACGACAAGGCCTTAAATATTATAAACTTTGCTTACATTTAATGAGGTATTCCAAACTAAGAGAAAATATTAAGAAATGATTCGAAAATTTATCAGCTTCAATAGCAATATTTGGCGAAAGAACAAAAAGCTCTTTATAAAATGTGTCCTTAGCGCGACCTTCATGCCCGTGAACTTAACCAAACCTCCATAAGAATAAGCAATTACTCTCACGTGTAAAATGGTAAATTAGTGCCACCTTGAACTTTTTTGTTGGATTATATTCAAGAAAATGTGGTAAATGGTCTTACGTGATTTACTCCTTGCATTTGCCGCAAAGCTGTGAAGATTGACTTTTTAGAAACACTGCATCGCAATTACGAGTGCTTCCATAGCTCATATCCTTTCCACATAAATCGTCAAGGCGCCATAAAATATTTATAAGGCATTCTATGCGGTGATTTATTCATAAAGGGAAATATGCATTCAAAAGTTATTGTCACCGTCAACCCTATAGTGCTTCATTCACATGCTCCTGGTGAGCTCCAAAACGACCCGTATCCCTTTAATAGATAAGAAGGAATCGTAAAGTTGACTGGAGCTATTTTATGAGTTTGTTGCACAAAGAGCTCAAGAAATTGCTGTGTAATTCTGTACGAAAGTCCCGACGATAAATTTCATAGGCTTGCACCACATGACTGAAGTGTTCGGGAACTGCAAAGGAAGTATTCCCCCGTTTTGTCCCACTTTTCGTGTAGTCTAGTCTAGTCTTAAGTCGCTTCCCTATTAGAATACACGTCTGGTGTCACCGGAATTAATGCATCCCGACAGTCGTAGATACCCATCTAAACGTCATTAATTTATAACTTCCGGCACATATCCGGGATTAAGTGGAAGCAATTATGCAACAGAGTAATGACGGAATTGCCATGAATACCCCAGTTTCCTGTAACACCTCCTGCAGGTATTCAGAATCTAAAGTTTTACAGATAACGAATATTATGAATTTTAAGCCAGGTATGGTCACGTCATACAAATTGGATTTAAGGCATCCTCAAGTATTTATTTCGAGGAACTTTTGTGCTTTAAATATATGCGCGAAAGTTGACACGATTTTTATTCGTTCTGCATGCAAATGACACGCGATTTACAGGCACCGAGAGACTACATGAAGTATTACGCAATACCATACGGAGCAATGTCGAACGTATTGGAATTGATCTAATATTTCTAAATATATGCCAACAAGATTCAGGCGTTTTAGTTATTTGGATCACAGAAGTTTACGTGTTATGACTATTTGATTTTTCACAATTTTTTTTTTGCGCCCTACCATATTGAACAGAATAAACGAGGAACCATTGAACTGAAACTAATCGCCTTATATTAGAGATATTTTGAATGCAGAATTTCAGTGCAGAATATTTTCCGGATTTTAGCTTCTATTTAGAAATTTAAATTTTTACAATCTATATGTATGATGTATTATAAATGTTCTGAGTGATAAATCATCAAAATTTGAAGAATATAAAAAACGAGAATTTACGCAGCCATTATATCTGTTTTATAAAAATCTGAGTTTGTCATATTCTTTTTATACCGTATTTAGCTGACATTTTCTTGTAGTATAGACTTGGACATCCTATGCCAATTTAGCAACCATCTGCTCGTGTCCTAGTTTGATTGATTTTGCCTTCCATTTATTTGTGTGCTTTTTCTCAGCACCCTTTTATTGATTAAATAGTAATTGTGATAGGTTAACATAAGTGTTTCGATTCCAAAGTTGTTTTGGATGATTCCCTTTTATCTGGGTCGGAGCAACAGCTGTAGTACCTGTACCAATTATAGCATAGAATTCACTATAAAAACCAAAAATAAAATTGTGAAAATCGAACATATTTTTAAAATCTGTTCATTTTTCAGCCTTGTTCCCCTTGAAACTTTTAGGACATCAAATGCAACTAGCATATGTTGTGTAGGTCAGTTTCAGCTAATTTCACCAAGAACCAATTTCCATTAGAAAAAAGAAACGGGGAGGCAGAGCATACGTTCCTTTTATAATGCACGCAAACACTAAGAAAGAATTTTTTAAAATACCACCCGTTAGGGCGTGAAAAAGTAGGTTTTTAACAGATTAAATCATTCTGTCCTATCAATACTTAAAATATGAATTTTAGAGGATATATTGCTCTTATAATGAAGGAGCCCACGTATAACTATTTTAGGCCCTTAAAAGGTATAAAGGCATAAATATATTTATGTAGATTAAAATATATACATATACATACATAGAGAATAACACGGCAAGAAGAAGTTAAGCCATGTGTCCAATGTTCTCTAACCAAACTTAAACTCAGCAAAAATACGAATGTTCATCTGAGAGGTGGTGTTTGCGCCAGCTAGTTCTCAGATCTTTTGGCTAACATGTTTAACCGGCGTGAACCACCAGTGGTTCAGACAAGGAAATATAAAAAACAAATATATGATGAACTAAATACAACATAAGAAAGATCTCTGTTAAAATAGGTAATGATGACTACCCTGAATTGAATCGGAGAATTACTATCTCGGCGGAATTATGCTTAGTCGTGGTGATATTTAATGACTAGATTCCCAAAATATAACCTAAAAACGAGTAGGCTAGCCGCTATTAATGAGGAACTATTGAAGTCCTATGAAGGCACAGAAGTGGCATACCTACAAATCGATAGACTCATTGATAAGCACAGAGATGACGATAGGTACCTATATTTATTTGGGGGAGGACTGCCTGTCAAGTGATTAACATTCCTTACTTGATAGCAAGCTTACCTAGCAATTTGGTTATCCTGATAGCGTAAAAAAAACTTTTGTTTACAAGAATATAGAAACTATACAAATAATCTAAGTTGTAAAACACTAAAAATGTAAGTTTACATAGGTCTGGAATACTACACAATCTACAGTGATTTCAGAATTATTTTTCCATGAATATTTTTCCTGTAGCGCAAGGAGAGCACAGGATGTGTTGTTCGCTCTAGAATTGCGCATGCATAATACCCTGCTCTGATTTTCTTCAGATAAAAAAAAACTTCGATCAGGTCCAAAAGGTTAACAGGAAAAATGACAAGTGATTATATGACGATCCTTCTGGTACTTTCCCTATAGGGCCTTCAGGTGACACTTGTCATCTACATTAAGGTGGTTGGAACAGTTGTAAAACCCTGGATAATCCGTACGCGATGGAAGAGTTCGTGTGTGCTTTAGCAAGTTCTTGCACTTAACGACATAAAATCGAAACGGGGACAATCTGCACGACACATTACACCAAATATATGACCACCAAATTCGCCAGACTTACATCCTCTAGATTAGTCCATGCGGGGCGTTGTTGAACGGCAAATTAATCAATATTACTAAAATTTGACTGATCCCTTAGAAGTCGCGATAAGCCAAGTAACTTTCAACATCAACAAAAACCATATAACTCATGAATATTCCATTACTGCATTGAAGCCGTCATTGATTGGGAATAAGGTACTTCACTTGCTGACCACATATTGAATCCTAAATGGGGCAATGAAACCTGTTTACTTTGAATTAATTTAGAGATGTGAATTCGTATCTTAAGTTGGACGAATTCATAATTATGAGAAGATTTTGTGGATTGTTTAAAAAGTCATATCTGGAGATAATTTAAAATTCACCTACTGAAGTCATAGTGACCAAAATAAGCTTCTTTTCCATTTATGCTACTAATTAAACCATGGTCCAGAGTAACATCCAGGACAGACGATGACGATAATTGCGAATTGACGCAAGAATTTTATTCAAAACAAAGTACATATTATTAGTTTAATATAAAAATACATTGTTTTGAATAAAATTCTTATGTGTCCAACTGAGATTTGTGGGCTATTCGGTCAGCGTAAATAAAATAAAACTTTCTCCTTCGGTTAATTTATTTTTAACCCGACGCGACGTTTCGACTGATTTCTCAAGTCGTTCTCAAGGGCATCTATCTACATCACATATAAGTCAGTAATAAGCAAAACAAAAAAATTCTTATGTTACTCAGAATATCATTCAAATTAATTCGCAGTTATCTTCGCCACCTTTTTCAAGAATGAACTACGTACTTCAGAAGTATATATGTATATATTTCAAACAAACGCTTTTACAATAAATTCATTAATTTACTAAAAGCACAAAACAATGAAAATGAATAAATGGAATCAAAAATAACAAAACGAGAAAATACTTTATTAATTTTTATTAATTATTTAATATGTTCTAAGTCCTTCAAAAATAAAGCGGAATTTTAGACGATATTTCATATATTAAGAGGAAGCCTTCTACGAAGTACTCCTTTGTTTTGAGTATTGAAAATGCCTCATAAGTATTTTATCCACAGACAACTGAGTGATATTTGGCATCACTTTGAAGAATGAGTCTATAAAATGAATTTATTTATGTTTTTTAATTAAGATCTGGTGCATTATTATAGAAACATTTACTTTTTAAGGCTATTATAGTTTTAAATGCCTGAATACATTGCTTCTCTGAAGTACCTGTTCAGGAGAAATTTCGTGCCACTTTATACGTTATTATTATTATCTTTTTTAATTATTTTTGAAAAATTAAAAAGCTGTGTCTCCTCCTGTTCTCACAAATTCTTGTTATTGTAAAAGAATACACCATTATTTTTATTTTTATTTAATTTAAAAATGTATTACCAAAACATCCACTTTCTCAATCTCATTTAATAGAAATTATTCAAATTTCATAAATTCTTCTGTATTTTCACATGGTGAAGACGGCAAAATATTCCACATGGTATTGTTTTGTATATTTTTTAAAAATTTGATATCTTTTTTAATTTGATTCATTTCTTTTTTAATGCCACAAGCTATATGTAAAATCTCCTTTTGCATGTTACAAATTTTTTGAAGCGTATATAAAAAAACACGTTAACTTTATTTAAAATTATTTTATTATTTTGTAATGAATCTCAATTATCTGAACTCGTATTTTTACATATTATATAACTGATAACCGTGTTAAGCAAAATGGATAAAACAAAGGAATCGCGAAAAAAGACCGTGTTAAAACAAGTAAATGGCGTAAAAAAATCGCGTAAAAAAGACCTCATATAAGGGGATCTAGATGTACCTGATGACATAAGCAAGGACTTTCAACACTATCTGAGCACAGTTGGCGGTCCTACGTGATGGAATGCACATGTCGACTGGCAAATCAAGATTGGGTGGACCCGTGTGCGTGGTTTAGTGCG
>QYTT01094083.1:39104-67388 GCA_006980735.1 Dasypogon diadema
TTAATTTATTTTTAACCCGACGTTTCGACTGATTTCTCAAGTCGTTCTCAAGGGCATCTATCTACATCACATATAAGTCAGTAATAAGCAAAACAAAAAAATTCTTATGTTACTCAGAATATCATTCAAATTAATTCGCAGTTATCTTCGCCGCCTTTTTCAAGAATGAACTACGTACTTCAGAAGTATATATGTATATATTTCAAACAAACGCTTTTACAATAAATTCATTAATTTACTAAAAGCACAAAACAATGAAAATGAATAAATGGAATCAAAAATAACAAAACGAGAAAATACTTATTCTTAAATTAAAATTATTTCATGTATTCTAAGTCCTTTCAAAATAAAGCGGAATTTTAGACGATATTTCATATATTACGAGGAAGCCTTCTACGAAGTACTCCTTTGTTTTGAGTATTGCCTCATAAGTATTTTATCCACACACAACTGAGTGATATTTGGCATCACTTTGAAGAATGAGTCTATAAAATGAATTTAATTATGTTTTTTAATTAAGATCTGGTGCATTATTATAGAAACATTTACTTTTTAAGGCTATTATAGTTTTAAATGCCTGAACACATTGCTTCTCTGAAGTACCTGTTCAGGAGAAATTTCGTGCCACTTTATACGTTATTATTATTATTTTTTTTAATTATTTTTGAAAAATTAAAAAGCTGTGTCTCCTCCTGTTCTCACAAATTCTTGTTATTGTAAAAGAATACATCATTATTTTTATTTAATTTAAAAATGTATTACCAAAAGAACCACTTTCTCAGTCTCATTTAATAGAGATTTTTTCAAATTTCATAAATTCTTCTGTATTTTGGATAAAACAAAGGAATCGCGAAAGAAGACCGTGTTAAAACAAGTAAATGTCGTAAAAAAATCGCGTAAAAAAGACCTCATATAAGGGGATCTAGATGTACCTGATGACATAAGCAAGGACTTTCAACACTATCTGAGCACAGCTGGCGGTCGTACGTGATGGGATGCACATGTCGACTGGCAAATCGAGATTGGGTGGACCCGTGTGCGTGGTTTAGTGCGGCAACCCTCTCCACTCTACCCAGTTGGGTAATCCCCCCAATATATATCTTATAGGTGGATTCTTCGGCCTCTCAGGGAGTTTATATTGGGCGGCATTAAACGCCTAGGCCAATTAATTGTTGCGCTTTCAAGTATCGACACAAATAAAAAAAATTATTACTATCAGACAAACAGTTTTCTTCCTGCATCCGCACAAATTATAATTATTTATTTTGAATTTATGCTATTATATATTAAAAATATTTTATTATAATTTAAACAAATTCAATTTTATTATTTATTCAAGCAAAAAATCAAAATAAGATAAATATGTCGGAATATTCGTTTTATGTTGCATATGTTGCTTACATAAGAATTGCAAATAAATTGAGTGTGTGCCCAGCAAACCTTGCGTACCCAATTAAGGGGTTATTGGAGTGAAACCAATGAAACCGAAATTAATTGCTGTTTGATTAATCGAGCCAAACAGCTTTGTTTAGACAACGGTTCGTAATAAATTCATGATTTCCTGAACTGCCGACAGAGTTATGCCCTGGAAATAATCAAAATTTGAAAATTGCAGGCTCAACCATCCATACCAAATGAAGTAATAATCCATGGAAATCTAATACGGACCTAATCTTAATTATGCTGCATGCAGTTCATTGAGTCATCAATTATGCATTGTACGACAACCTAATATAGACAAGAGTTTCCAGCAATAGAGATGTATTCATTTCCAGAATTTATTGTTCAATTCTGCCGCCCACGTTTATACAAATGCGAATCGAAATCGGGAGATCATTTCGGAAAAGCGGATTCATTTACCTGTGGGTGCATACTCCATTTTGCCCACGTTAATCATTGAAACCACGGACTGAATTCAGGCGTAGAATTTCAGTAAGCGATCTCAGTTAATTAATCTCACGTTTACGTTTCAGAAACTCCCAATAACTCCTTCATGTGAAAACACGAGCGTAAAGTTTCCCTCTATCCATGGGTGCGATAATAACTTTTCTATCCAATTAAAATTTGCATTTTATGCACGTTGATTAATTTATCCACCCGGGATTATTCTAGGTGAAGGCACCTAATTTTAATCCTTGTTAAATTTGCTGATATTTAGGACAATGTAATTATAATCATAAAAAGTAAAATTATATGTGTTTTACACGTGAATTGCCTAATGAATGTAAATAGGTCATATTAATTTCTCACATCACAGTGCACCCACTTGCGAACATACGCAATGAGATTACTTTGAAGAAACCTTTTCTTATTTTTTAATGCACTTGAAATATCTATTCTGCGCCATTAAGAAAAAGGACAGTGTATTCACCTTTTGCCAGTTTTAAATTAATGAGTGTCTCTCTCACTCAGGAAAACGAGCTAGAAAAAAAGCTCTAACTACGTTTTTATGTTATTTTTTTTTAGATAAGTGAAAATTAGGGATTGTACAACTCTCGTGTATTTAGCTTTGAAATGTGCATTGTAAACATTAATCTAGTTAGGTCCTTAACTAGTAAATGCAGTTAGGGCCTTTAGAATGTTGCCCCAGTATTGTAAAAATCTCTCTTTAACACGTTGACTGCCGCAGTTAGCATAAAAGCTTTCGTGAGAGAATTGCGTGATAAAATGCCTTTGTTATGAGAGAGCTTTTAACCGCCGCTCACCGGTAACCCCCATGGCAGTCAACGTGTTAAGTACATAATCCGAACAAAAAATATTCTGAATTGCTTACTTAATACGATACTAGCTAATATAATATTAGTCTATGGTTGTACTCTGTAAATTAATCCAGTTGTACTATATAATTAATCCGAGTTAAAAAGCTCACTGCGTTATTTAAGTCTTCTGAGGGACCATAGATGGCGCCAATTGAAAGCTTTTGTGTTTAAAAGTCGATTGTGCACATCATAGCAATTAAAATAAACACAAATGTGGGCAAAACTGGCATTAAGATAAATTTCAAGTTAATAACGGCCTTTAATTTTTGTGCTCATACACCACGCCGAAGAAGTATTTCCTAAATGTAAGCCAGTATGCATATTAAAACAAAATAATGTGCGCTTCACTAGCTGCTGAGGGTGGCAGTGGAAGAAGGTATTGCCTTGGTCACTTTGATGGACATCGAAGGGACCTCGATCAAATTCGATATAAGAAACTTAAAATTGCTCTACGAAAATGTAAGATGGTGGTAAGATGGGTGGCTAATATGTTGAGAAACAGGGCAATCAGACACTCCGATCTCTCACGTAAGGGTCACAAGAAGATTTCCACAGTGAGGGGTGCTATCTTCTTTTGTGGAATGCCTCATTATTAACGCGAGGAATACAGAAATCAGATACCTGGGCATATCTCGATTCTATTCTCTCCAGGACCATCGTCCTCAAGTTCGATTCTCTCCAGGACCATCATCCTCAAGAAAGGATTTGAAAAGCTAAAGCAAAAGATATTTATGAAAATAAATATTTTCTGTGCGCTCAGGACAGGTCCTGTTAACAGGACCATCTTGAAACTAAAATAATGTAAAAAGCTAACATATAGAGTAAAGTGGCACACTGCTGCACGTACAATATTAAATAATCGCATATACTTTTTATTTAAAATCTGAACAGCAGTGTTGAATATATAATTTTGTTTTATTTTTCATTTTTAACGTTGCTAGACTTTTTGCACCTCAAGTATTCCCCTGATGAGCACGTTACTCAAATACTGCTTTCAGAGCATGTCCTCCATTTGAGATTGCAGAAAGTTATTCCTTTGTTGAAGTGTATTCTCGCAGGCAAAGACTTTGCTGTTAATCGAACTGATAACGTTGTTGATCCTTTTTGTTATTTGAGCCTGCTGTTAAGTATTTCATAAGATCGTCAATCCTCATTAGAAGACGCTTCTGTAGGACAGGAAAAATAAATCTTAGAGGAAAAAATTGAAGCCGAATCTAACACGTCTATTCTCCAGGCACGTAGATCCTTTACTTTTTTATCCTACAGATAAAGAAATCTACTTACATCGTTTTTAGGCGTTTAGTAGTGTGGTAGCAAGCCTTATGTAAGCCGGAGAATTTTGAGATAAAAGTATTACGAGAGTAGAAAAGCTAGTATTTTAAGCCTATCAATATACACGGGTATGAGTAATAAGAAGGGAGAGGGAGAGAGTTCTAGACAAAAAACAAACAACCTAGAAGCTCAGGTACATCACATCAGGTCACCCATCAAACGGAAAATAGAGAATTCTGGTAATAACAACATCATTGAGTCGTTGGACGTAATGTAGTTCATTCAGCTCACTCCGAAGATCAGTAAGCTCATGCCTAATATCATTATACCGCTCTTGGATATTGCCAATTGCGGTATTGAAAATAATCAACTTCTCAGATGAAAGTATACGTAGATCTTAAAATTTAAAACAAATCATTTTGGAGGTATTTCATAAAGTGAATACCGATTCAGGAACTACTACAATTTTTATTGATTTAGTGTGCATTTTCATTATTTATTTGAGTACACTTTCGTCTTATATGGGTTGCAACACTGGTCGCAAACCCTAAAGCTCTTTTATCACTATTTTAATGGAGATTGTTCTTACGAAATCTTTGGTCTGGTTCCTTGTGGTTTTCTCCCTACACGTGATACCCTCGTAACGAGCTGTCTTCACCCCTTGGTCAACGAGATAAAACCCAGCAGAACAGTGAAGTTTCGAAAATCCTTCTTGAGAAGATGGTAACCTTGGAACAGATTACCATCTTCTGTTTTCCCTGTCGACTATAGGCCGCAGCTGTTTACGGTTTATGTACCGACATTTTTCTCCCACATCCTCCCCGCCCCCACTTTCCTTCCTGCCAAGGCTGTGCACATCATCATTGGGTATCCCCTGAGCTTTGACAGCACCGTACAAAAACATATAAAAAATTAACCAAGTAGTGTCCAACATCAATAAGGATCATCTAATTCGTACGTGTCGTTGTTTTCTTTTCCGCGCTGAAGACATCATTGAGTTTAAAGGCGATTACATCGAATAGACCTGTAAACTGCATCTGTGTACCAAAATTCGTGATAATGCATTTCGTTGCTTATTATAGATGGTCGTTTTTCGTACTGCCTCAAATGTTAAAATAGTTAATAAAACAATTTTTAGTTTCCTTTTAGTTTGTTTTTTACTTCTTAAAATAAAACGTGTAGTATGTTTTCCTTGCTAAAAAAAGGAATAATACATTTTATTTTGTTTTAAAAATTACTTTTATCTTGTTAGTTATATTTGTTATCATGAATTTAATACTTTATTTCATCTGGATGCAAAAAAGCATCACTTGAATAAAAAATAGCTTCTTAGCGAAAGGGTTTAATAATTTAAAATGAAAGGACCAATAAAATAAAACACAACCTTTAGGGCCTTTAATTCAAGAGTTCAAAGTTAAAAGACACCATTACTAATTTTAATTGTGATCCACAATCACCCTTTAATTTTGTAACCGTTTAATTCTGATGAGTAGTATATTAATAATTCATTTTGACATTTTGTTGCTTTTAACAAAAAAGCATTTTCAAAGGAGTATATACCTCATTCCGTGAAACTAATTTGCAAACTTTTAAAAGAAACATCTAAATTTATTCCATAAATCAGCTTCGGGTTCTAAATAAAGAAATATATACATATCAGCTTATGTTATTCAGCTCATAATCTAATTTTTGCAGAAAAGATACATCACTTCGTCTAATGTTTTTGCTCGGGAAGGTAAAAATTACAAATAAAAAAGATACGAAATCGATTAAAAGAATGTAAGTCAACCAAAAAATTGTGTAAATATATTTAGCAAGTTAACAGACACAAATTTCGGAGGCTTTAAATATTAATCTGCTGCACGATATATTTTTCTGAATGCCACACAAATTTAGCAATCTGAAAAGTACTTTGATTCCTTGAGAAGAATTCAATTAAGGGAATTCGAAATAATTTACTGTAATCAAATTACATTTAAATTCAACACAGATTTTAAATGTTTTATGTATATATACACCAATACAATTGCAGAACGCATTTCATTAATTCAGGTATTACCAGGGTATTAAATCCATGGAAATGGATTTAAAAATAGGAACGATGTGACAACTTAAGTAATCAACTCCGCATAGCTTCCCAAAATACAGTTGGCACGTAATCAATTAGTTACCTGAGGGGGAGATTATGATTGTAACAGAATTTGAATGACATAAAATGGCCATTAGACCTTGATAACATGAGCTTGTAAATGACAGACGTGATTATTCGGCTAGAGGCAATACAAAATTGTCAGTATGAACTGTCCGTAGTATTATTACATTAGTTTTGTCATGGAAAATTGGCTATTGTACTATATCTATTTCATTACCAATAATACATATGTTGGGACTTACCGTCATGGACGTGGTGTTCTGCATGTTGTCCTTCTCCTTCCCGCCTCCGCCTCATCTGATCAGCGAAGTGAGCTATTAAGGCATCCATCATGGCCGCTTGCCGTGAAAATATTTGCATTAGTTTTGATACTGCAATCCCGTTTTCTACAGCATCAAACTGTAAAGTGAAAGAAAATTCCGTGAATTTTGGATTAAATTTACAATCACTATAAGCATAGATTAACTTTATCTATAAATAAGAAATTCCAATGGCCACCAAGCAGTAGAATATGCAGTATGATACATTACTTAAGTTTATGCTGGTTTTATTTTTGGTTTTCAACAACAAAAGAAGCTATAATTAGTTTAGACCCATTATGTCACACGCTAGATATAGGGAAGAAAGGAATGTAATAAGTAATTAGTGAATAGTGTTGAGTTCTGGCATATTCGTAGATAACCTTCATATATACAGGCCATCCTACTACCTACTGTTTTTCTTTTGGTCGAGACAATTAAGGTACCGTTCGAAGGCCAGAACTGTCTTCTTTCAAATTAATCTTTAGTCGTTATCCTGTAAGGAGTTATAAGGATTTTACAGGGTTAAAGGACATAAAACCTTTGTGTATTAAAACAACGATGTGCTCTTATCAACTATCAACTATTTATTATAAAAGAACCAGGTTTTAACAAAGTCACAGGAGAATACTTGTGCGTTTCTGGAATCCATTGATATACTACGTCCTACTTATTATTCAAATATCCTCTATTTCGAAAATCTTCAAACAAGCACCATTATAAAAATACTCTGATATTTTGCCTATCTGTAGAGAAGTGTTTTACCTTCTGGAGAGGTGTCATTCATCTTCTCGTCGGAGGCAACCTTCCTTCCCCTGGATCGATCTTTAATTCTAAAACGTAGAAAATAATTTCTGGGAACACATCTGAACTCTGGCGAACTGCAGCAAAACCTAATTCACCAACAATAGTCTTCGTTAGGTACATGAGTAGTCGAAACTGAACTCAATGTCGTCGTAAAACAATTGCACACCTTCGGTAATATTTTTGCTACAACAGTGGAGGCAAAAGTTATGCATAATCCGCGCGACCACTATCACAAATAATCCCGGCCATAATGCTTCTTTTCCTTTGTAGAATTTTCCAACTTTTAGGTAACGATTCTCCCTACTTATGCAATTGCATGAAATCCTTTTTAATGTTTTTGACTCGTAGTAAAAGCCATCCTTTCATCGTCATGGAAGATTCGACATGAAGAAGGCTAAGTCTCTTTCCGATATCCTTCGCCTTTAATGGACGGTTACCCAGAACAACTTCTTCTACTTTAGATAACATTTTCTAGCGTCCTGTCGACCTTCAATTAACTCTCTACCCCAGTTACATAATTTTGATCTGTTTTTAATCTTGCAGAATCTCCTTAAATAGCGTTAATCCTTTTCTTGATTTGAAATTTTATTACCGTACAGTACTGCATGTAAGTTCGCAGAGATAACTAATATCCAGTAAAATTGCAGGCAATATCTCAAGTAATGCACTTACACACTGCACCATGTAGTCTAAGGAAGTTGGGCAATGGCTTAATTTGTTATTACAGTGGCCGTTCCATTGACTGAACCTAATCTCGCTGAGTGTGTATGTTTAATTCGCAGTATATAATGGAACTTATATATAGTATATCATTATGACTATGCGATTAAATTCTACATTTTATTACAAAAAACGTCAATGGAAGCCTAAATCCATACCCGTTCCAAGAATGCAAATGGTTTCTTACCGCGTATTACGTTGAGGTTTTAAGGCATTTCGTGAAGGGATGACATTCCAAGCAAGAGAAAAGATCTCGTTAAAGTTTCAAGAGTCCATCATGATAACTTGCAGATAGTTGTAGAATATTTGGTCAAAATAGTCCAAGGGTACTATGTTCACCCTGTAGTCATGATCTCGTGTATTGCAATTTTTTTCGGTTCCGAATGAAAAAAAAGGATCTGAAAGGACGTCGTTTTGCAATAGAAATAACAGAAATAAAATAACATTAGAGGCGATTTTGAAGATGTCAATAGATGGGTTAGAGAAGGTATTCCATGGAAAAAGTGCATAGAATGGAACTGTGGGTATACTGAAAAGGATAAGAGTGTCAATGCATGGGATTATTGTACGCCACTATGAGAACAACATCAGATCCGGCCAAAATGCTAATCAAGCCACCGAATGGAATGATCAACGATTATGAAAAGTTAACGGAAACCTTGAGAACGTGGAATAGCCTTAAAAAGCCGAAACTTTCTTAGAAGGTCCATAGCTTTATAGTGTTTATGTGTCCATATCTTTATAAGATGCCAAGAATATGAACAACCTTATTCCTGGTGCGAGTACTGGAATAAACCAATTTTCATTTCACTTCATTATTCCACCGATAATCAGGGTTTAAATTGCTGCAGCATTTCACTGCATTTTTCATACAAATCAGCAAGAGGAATAGCATGCTGCCTTGCAAAAATGCATTTAAATCCTGCTGATAATTACCCCAAGGTTACTGGCCTTATTCAAAAATTGAAGTGTGAGACCCCTAAGATCAGTTGCAGGAATATCTATTGTCATATGTGGACTCGTATAGAAATTAAACACGTGAGATTTACTTGAGTTAAGGACCAATTCGTTGGACTAGATGATTCTGGTCATCGTTTACACACGCAATACAGTCATCTACAAGTCTAATTCGTCCACCAAGTAAATCTGCGTATCATCTGGATAAAGGTGAAACGTAGCGTCTTCAAATATTTTAGACAGATCATTTACAAGTAAACTAAAAAGCAAGGAACCTAGCACAGCCCCTAAGGAAAAGGTAGGATATCAAAGAGATAGTACACGTGTTATCTCGAGAACGCATTAAGCTAAAGACTTGAAATTTGGTACATATATACCTCATTAAAATTGAAAGATCAAGACTGTAAATGGGCTAATTTCTACAACTTCTAAATAGGGTTGCCATATGAAACCTCGAGCTATATCTAATTAAAAATCGATATTTTCTTTCTAAAAGAACAATGCTTCAAAGTAGATGGATAATATTCTGCACACAAGTGCTTTAGTAAAACCTAAATATCTTAGCAGAAAATGAACCAAATCGGGTAAACTCTGCAGAAGGCTACCATATGTAAGTTGGAAATGTAAATTATTTTCGAAAGTTTTTATGACTGCCATGAAAATACGCTTATATAGGTTTCCCCGGTCGCTGATTTCGAATTTGGAGTCGGATTTTTGAAATTTAAATTCCAGAATGACAACGGAATGTTCACGAAATTGTGAATATAATGGAATTTTGGGTTGCTGTTTACGAATATGACATTAGCTTTTATGAATTTTAGATGACGGACAAATTTTTAGAGTTGTATGAAATAGTCATGAAAATATGTATATATATATATATTGTCGTTGCAAACCAGAACTATTGTAAATTTTGCATGAGAGCTGTTTTTTTTAAGCCATGATAATTTAAAAATTAAAAGTAATTTCATATTAAAATTAAAATAAATTATTAAAAGTGCGATTTTAAAAACCATGACGGATCCAATGTGACAAGAAAAATTGCTTAATATCTTATTGGGATGTTTGTAAAATGAGGAGCTTATGAGTTTTGGGATTGATGATTACGAGATTCTATTTTATACAAGTTCAATATAATGAACACAATATGGTGGATATCATTTTAGGAATTGCATAGATTGCATAATATATAGAATGCGCTAAAGGAAAAGGGACAATGGAATACCTACAAAATTTACCCTAATAATCCTTAATGCTCCATTTGGTTAATAAGAGAATTATCATTAGATATGTTGACCTCTTTGCATAGACGCACTCCTACTCTTACTCTGCTCATAATTCTTATCCTTTACATTCATAATCCAAACGTCCTTCCAAGGGAGATTAGGGTTAAAATTGTCTTACAATTAGCCTTTTTGAAATAAGCTTTCTTTGAGGCTTTCACCACTTATCACAAACCTGCTACTTAAAAAGTGGAACCGCACATAGATATAGTTTCTCATATACATAAATATATAGTTACTATTGCTCCCTATAAAGCAATATTCTGTTGAGTTAATCCGCATTAATTTGCGTAAGTACGTCTTGCGAATATTATACATATCTGGGCTACATGAGATTAGCCTTACTTCAGTTCTTAAAACCCTAAATGATGAAAACCCTAAAAACGACACGTTTGAGGATTTCGAGATACAATCTTGTTTCAACATAACTCGCACATCTTCCTAAATGAAAACCCCACTTTTCGCCATACACACGTCGCTTACAAAGAGTGGCTAAAAAGTTCACACCGCGTACTTGGTTCTAATTATATGCAGCGATATCATCTTACCGGCCTTGATATATGCAGAGAGATACTTCTTATCCGGCAGGGGTAAACGCTGTCATAGCAGCACAAATGCAAGCATACATTCAACGTTGGCGCAAAACGTTCCGTAATTCTGCTCTGCAAACTTTCAACAACTTTTAAAAGTTGAAGCTGGTGCTGTGCCCCAATCCCAACCCCAACGTTGCAATGTTAAGACACGAAGTAAATATGAGATGACCTGCAAACTTTTCCCTGAAATATTCATACAACCCTCGTGGTAAGTAAAACTTTGCGGTTGTTCAACATTCAGAATAAATTAATATGAATAATGTAAAAATTGAGTGGAAGCAACTGCTGGCAAAGTTACACACAAGCCGAATTGCGGTCGACTCTGTTCGAGTGTAATTCCTTATCGAAGTGGGATATAAACATTTCCCGGGAACTCTCATTACAACTTTGTTGCAATGGTGCTTCCGATTTTAGCTTTAATTTAAATTCAACTCGGATTTTGAGACTGTTCCGGGATATTTTGGGGTTTCACTGGAGGAAGATGATCAGCACAGAATTCTATCTTGAACGAGGGCATATTCAATTAAGTCAAGTTGAGAGGCGAAATCATATTGCAATTTATTTGTTACTCTGGGTAACTTATTTACTGTGGCATAGAAGTAGAATATTAAATTTCCAAAATGGAAAGAAAATATGCTCGAACGATAAAAAACTTTTAATCTCGTGCCCAGGGCTTTGTTCGCCTGCTTTCTATTACAGAAGTGTTTTTGTGCGATTTCAGTGAACTACGTTTATTTGAAAAAGACGCAAAATAAAAGATTTACGTAGGTATCTAGGAAAATATTTTTCTTTTCAAGAAGATACATGTATATCTCGGAGTTCATGGACAAAAAGTATAACAAGAGATACGAGTACATAAGATGAGCTTCGTTTCTCCATCCTATGAGAAACCTTTTGTAACTTAAGGAGTAACACCATTTTGACATTTTCAAAAAATCGATTTTTTTCAGGCAAGTAATTGCTTAGATTTTTAATAATAAGATGCAATTGATACAATTGAAAAATTCGATGTATTTATTACCCTAATCTGTATAATAGGGCGCACGCGCCAAGTGTGCTAAGAAAGGCTGAGGGCGCCTTAAATACTAAAAGATAATTTGATATATTTACAAGCATTTTACACACATATTTAATGAAGAATACTAATTTTACTCCAATATGGTCGGACCCCATTTTCATTACGGGTCGGAGTATTATTTTTAAACTGGCAATCGTGGTGATATTTTCAAATTGGCATGTAGCATAAGAAATTCAATTTTTAACCGATTGACTTGAAATTTTTTAGAAAAGACCGTTATTTTATCCGAAAAAAAATTTAATGTTAATTTTATGTACATACGCCTCTCTATTAAATTACATTGATGTTTGTCATTTTCTTTTAAATAAAATTCCTAAAAACTACCCCTTTTTAATCATTTCGAGTTGGTGTTACCTGTTGCGATATGGAACGACTAAAAAAACAGTTCTACAATGGAGTGAGGAACACTCCGATGATTAATTTCTTTAACTACTGCACACGATAGACTTGTATATAACCTCAAAAGGATGGGAATTCTGGAGGACGATACGTGGATACTGAGATGGAGGAGCATTTCAGCTAAGACGGGTGTTTGGAGAGAAACGAAAGAGGAACGCAAAGCAGAGGTCTGCTACGATATTGCTCCAATGGCTCTATACTAATAACAGCAGAGAAAGCCCCAGTGAAGAATGGGACGAATAGACCGTGTTATAATAAACAAAAAAAAAAACTGTAATCTAGAGTAAAAGGACCTACGCTTCCAGGTATAAAA
The DNA here is from genome assembly GCA_006980735.1 of Dasypogon diadema. Classification (NCBI taxonomy): domain Eukaryota; kingdom Metazoa; phylum Arthropoda; class Insecta; order Diptera; family Asilidae; genus Dasypogon; species Dasypogon diadema. The sequence continues at coordinate 51,737 of QYTT01094083.1, forward strand.
TACTGAAAATATATCGGGGCAGTTATAATAAAAATTTAAACAGAAAGTATGGATGTAAAGTACTGTACTGAAAGAAAGAATAAGAAAACGCGTAATTAAAACCTTTTTCATGAGTACTGACTGAGAGCAGGGGACAACTCTATGCTAGATATGGAAAAGATTTATGCAAAAAGAAATTTCGCGGAAAGGCAGGTTAGGAGTTATTTATGACTTGACAAATGTTGTCAGTTAATACACAACTATTAATGTGAAATCTTACAGTGCAATATCCCAGTGGCTTGTATTGTAATTGCAATTGTCGTCAGCAGAATTGCCTGAACCACTGGTATCTAAATAAATCGCTGTGGCCTTTTCTGGAATCGACCACATGCCCTACAGAGGAACTAATCTGCCGAGCTGCGCCTAGATTAACTCGACTGTTTTGTGGGAATAATCAAATAATCGAAAAAAGTGTCTGAGAAAGATGTAAGAATGAGTCAATAACCAACATGGATGGTCAGTTTTATTAATGTCAAATCTCAATGCTGGTGATCAAAATCAAAATTTCCGAAAAAGCAGAGCTCTAGATGCCAAAGGGAAGTTCTGTTCTTAAATTTTCTACTCGAAGTCACGTTAAAAAAAGTTTTCTCATGTTATATAGATTTTTCTTGAAATACTCTAAGAAAAATATCTTGTGGCTAACATGTTAGTCAGATAAAAATAATTCTACTTACCTGAAGAAATATGCAAGTCTGGCAGTCGGGATCATCGTTCGAACTTGGTTTCGCATAATCCCATGATAAGTCTTCATACCTTAAACCGAGTAATAATGTCTGAAAGGAAATCACAAACAAAAAATATTAATATACTTGTTGGAAAGATGATTTTATTCATTACTTACACATTCTACAGGATCTATAATAAAAACACCTCGTTCATTAATAGCTATAATAACAGAAATATCTTTGTGATTAACTAAGCTCATAAGACCTCGGACAGGTTGCTCCACTTGGCCGTGAAAAAAGGCAGCACTGAAATTAGAATAAAAATATCAAAAGTAGTTTTTATAATATTTATTTGGGAAGTAGGTATTTCTTGGAAAGACATTAAGACGTAATAATGCACACAAAATGTTTTAAAGAAATCAAAAAGGCATCACAATCCAATATTTAAATATTTTAGATCTTTGATATGTCTTTTATTTAATATATGTTTAACTCTTCGCATATATGTTTAAATTTTGCTATCCGAGAACACTTCGACAGATTTTGTTTTTTTTTTTTTTGAATACTTTTTTATAGGTCTGATAATGGTATCAAAGTGCAAATTCAACTTATAACTGATCAAATTGCATAAAGGCCGTTCCGGACTATTTTTTTAGCAGAGCAAGTAAGAATCCTATAACAGTACGGTTAAAAAGGAGTCATCAATTATAGACCAAAACAAAAATGGAAGTCTACATAAGATATTACATAGAATCTATTTGAAGCAACAACCGCTCTTTCCTTGAGCGATTAAAGGAAGAATGTTAAATCTTTCTTTAAGACCGCGGGAGCTCTACACGATATGGCTATTATCGGGACATTATATTAATTGGGAATTTATCAGTGTATGAAGTAGCTTAAATAGAGTGGAAATCATCCTGTAATCTTACAGATACTAGCCACCGTCAATTTAATTTACGACAGTACTCCACTTCAGCGTATATTTGGTCAGTTGTTAACCGCCGCCCTCAATAAGATTGTAAATTCGAATACCGTTCGAAGCTGGTAGCACATATTTTATACCATTTGAATACCTGGTTTCTCGATAAGGAGCCTTTACCGAACCGTCGTTAAAGTTACGTATAGTTGGTAATGGGCAGGGACTAGTTTATTTTGATCAATATTAGGTTTGTTCCATGACTTTCGGGATAGAAGTTGGTGGGCTAAAATGTGCAGGCCCCCACTACGTCCACAAATATCATTTTACTCCAAAGTTAGGGAACGCAGGAACGAAGCTGTGACGTCAGAAAATTTCCCCGCTTTCTGGGCACGAAAAAGTGTCATGGAACGCGTTTGGGCAAGTTTGGGATAATGCATTGTAATGCATTGTAGTCATGGAACAGACCTATTAAGTCCCACGCGTACCATTAAGTACCATCTCCTTTAGTGTTCAAAATAATTCTTGATATCATTATGATAATTGCGAAAAGCAACCAACAGTCATCTAACTTAAATCAAAATTCAAAATATCTGAAAAGGAATGTGAAGTTAATACGTATATTTCCCATTAATACGTCATTCTTCTGTTTGGTATTTATTGCATTAACGACATTCCACAGAAATTCAATTATTTTGCAACAAATAAAAATCCAAATCGACTGCCACATTCCACACATAGTTCAAGTTCCTAAACGATTCTCTAACTGCAGATCTATTCTCTAAGAACAGAATTTAATCAACTAATTCCCCACTGTTCCCACAGAGTAATTAAATACAAACGACTCACTCAAAAACCAATGTCCAATGTCTGTTTGGAATAGTCCTTCAGAACTCACCCATAGAATGGAAGTGCCCAACAAAATTCTAAGTACTTCCTCATTAGCTTCCTTGTCGTAGCTGTCTGTGGGACCCGCTTATATTGTTCCAGCAATTTAACTTCTGCTGAATTCTTACGACTAATTGGTAGCCATGACCAACTTGAGTTTTTGGCAACATGTTGTGGTAAAAACCTTGACTGATTTTCTCTGCAATGGAAAAGGCAAACGGACATTGTGGTGACATTAAAATCTTTATTCACTCAGACGTAACTTACCTAAAATAACTGGTTGTATGCGTGTGCGAATTATATGGACCCAATTCGATTCGCGCTTGAATTCCTCCCAGCATTATCGAATGTACGGATTCCATGATGTATCGACCAGCTAATACGTTATGCTTGGCCTCCTCGTACAGAAGTTCTAGTATCCGATGATCCCTGAAGTACATAGACACAGGACATTAAAGAAATCATAAACTTTTGAACTGATTGGGCATACTTGATTTTTTCCTCATCTTTTTTTGAGAAGAAGACGTTTCGCTTGAGGACAATCATGGGCTCATCAAATTTCTTCTCGATTGGATTACCCTGGCTGAATTTTTCCAACAGGTTCGGCCATGCAACTCTAACTACGTACGGTCGATGGTGCGACTTTAATTGAATTTCTAAAAGTGCACTGGTCATCCATAAACCAAATATACTTTGTGCTAGTAATTTGTTAGCTATTCCTAATTCTTCACAGCCCAGAGCAGCAGCTAGCATCACTTGCGCCGGACACTGTGCTGTTCCTTCGATTTCCATATGTACAGCTATGCGTGACATTAAGTACACACACGTTGGTATCACCTGCAAAAGGGGTATCGGATTAGTTCAAATAATCTTTGAGCTGAAACCATTGTCCTGCCAAAATATTTACATTTTGCAGAGGCCTTGGTATCGATGTCGACGATTTAGCACCACTGGAGTAGTTTGTTGACGTTGATGTGGTCGAACTGTAATTGTTTGATATACTTGATGAGGGCTGTAAATCTGTATTACTTGCGGTCTGTTGCTGATAATTTGTATTTGTACTTAATCCTGTAGCAAATTAGAGTGAAAGGAAATAGTTATTAGTTAGACCGAAATAAACATAAAATTGTATTTGTAGTCATAACTGATTAAGTGGAAATTAAGGGAAAAAGGATATTAGTTATCTAAATAACGCAGAAGAAAAAAGAAATAATAATCTTTGATCCTAAAAAGTATTTTTAATAAGAATGAAGTAAAGAAGTTTGAACTTTTAGTGCCAAGTATTGTACTAGAGCAAGAAGTAAAGTTTTCTGCTAATTAGTATGTAGAAATTGTTTAATTGATCAATATAAACCTCAATTAATACCAAATATAATTGGAAGTGAAATACTATGTTACTTGCTGTCAACCCTACATTTTTTCAAAATTAACATTATCTCGGGTAAAGATTAGACATACTATAATTCATACAACATCAAAATTACGACGCAGAGTTTGCTGTAATTATTTTATACAAAGTCTGTTTGTTTCGCTATACTTTTCCTGCACTCTAGCGTAGAAGAACTAACAAATGCCTACACCTGCATTGAAGTGAGTGTAGTATTTTGGAAGATGATGTAGAAAGAGTAGAAAAAGTGTAGCCAAACAAACAGGAGACCTATAGTCAGTTTGTTTAAATTTCATGAGCATATTTATACCCTAGACAACGGCACCACTAATTTGAAATTAGCTAATTGGGGATTAAGGGCTAAATATATATATACACATATATATAGAATCGTTTGAGGGATATCGAAGCAGAACTGTGCTTTCGGGTCCTTTTTCATCCCTCTGCTAAGAACCAGCTTAGCTGGTATCTCTTGTTATTTGTTTCGCCGCCTCAGTATCCTTCAAGCTCCAGGACGCCATCCTCTTAAGATGATATCCAAAGCTATCGTGCCCAATAGTCAAGGAAACTAACCATCTGAGTCTAGTTACCGCTTGTTTTCAAAAGGTTGTAATTTCCGCTGAAAGTAGAATTTTTTGCATACGCAATAAAAAAAAGTCCCGGAGAGAAACTTTCAAATAGTGGGAATTATTTGAGAAAGGAATGTTGTCCTCCTGGTTAATTATTTGGTTGGCAAGAAAGTTCTGTCGTTTTTCTGTTACTCCAATTGATAGACCTATTTCTTCGTTATTTTTTGATTATTAAATTTTCAAAAATAAATATCTATTATGAAAAAAGAAGAAGAAATTCATTTCCGGCACTCTGTACTTTATGCATTTCAACTTGGGTTTAACTCCGCGAAAGCTCATGAAAATGTATGCTCTGTTCTTGAACCATCTAAAGTTGAAGTGTGTACGGTCCAAAGGTGGTTTGTGATATTGAGGTAAGATGAGCCTTGAAAATTAATATCGCTCCGGAAGACCTAAGGAGTTTTATGACGATATCTTGAGAACATTAGTTGGTAACGAACCATTACTGATCACTAAGGATATCGGAAAGAGGTTTAAGCGTTTGCCAGCGACCATAAAAAGCCACTCAAGCCTTGGCTTCGCATATAAGTGGAGTTTTGGATCCCTCACAGCTTAGCAAAAAAAATCTCGCAGATTGAATTTCGGTTACTTCCGCATTGCTTACTTGGCAGCAATATGAACCCTTTTTGAATCGCCTGATTACTGGTGACGAGAAGTGGATTATGTGCGACAATGTAGTCCAAAAAAACCAAGTTAATACTAGAAAGTCCGCCAATTTGACAACTTGCATCAGCTAAAGCTGGTCCTATGCATTAAGCGTTGTTGACACTGCGGCAGAATATCTCTGCTGTAAGCCTTCGAGGGCGTATTTCACCCCATTAGACCCTTTAACAGCGGACCGAGCGGGATTCCCCAAAATCTTCCGTTGTATGTACGAGCTACAAGTAAACCTCATCTTAAAAACATATTTTAGCAATCATTATTATTTCCTTTTAGAAAAACCTCTTTGATATTGCAAATATTCAAGACTGTAAAGCTCCTTAACCTATCGCCAACCCGCTTGCGTACTGCACAGAATGTAGAATTCTCCGACAAAAGAGAATCCTTGGAATCAATATCAAACAATTCGCACTACTTACAGTTTTAATTGCAGCACTGTAAAAAATTTCCATTGCATGCGCCTCATATTAAAACTGAAGAGCACTTTTCCATTGAAAGCGAAAACAGCAAGAGTATTCAAATGCAATCACCTGGAAAACGGAAGCAATACAAAAATCGGATATATCGCCATGACCCAGAAATTGTTCCCTATACAATTTTTCCCATAATACTTAGAAGGGGCCGCATTTCAACTTTACCCGAGAATCACCATGCCATGCTCAAGTCTTTTGAGAACAGATGGAGCCATTTCTGTAAAGTAAAAATAAATTGTGCTGTACTCCTATGGTCACGTCAAAGAAACAAGAAGTCTTTTCTTTTCGTTCAAAGGACGCAATAATTTTAATGTTCTGAGTGAAAAAAAACTAGGAATTTAAACGTTCGAGGAAATAATAAGACGTTCTGAATGAAAACAAGATCCTTTTATTAAAAACTCTCTTACATCACTGGAGCTTTAAAACCTTCGTCTACGATCAAATCATTACACCACGAGCATTTTGGTTATTAAATTCTCTGGGTAAAAGTTTGTCCATTCGTTTCTCACTGACAATGGGCACGGCTATTGTGATTGTGAGTGGGAAGCTTAAAATTCTTGAGTTACCAGTATAGGACTTAGTCGGCTTTCCACAACGTCCAGAAAACGCCTCTTTTGAAATAATCAAAAGCGGCGATTTTTCTCTCATTAAATTTGTATGCGGCTTCAATATGCAAAGCTCGTTTTTAGATATTTCTATGAAAATTGGATTCAATTCATCCAGGCAACTTTGGTGAAATGGAAATTTTCGCTGGATCACTTCCTAACCTCACCAAATGGAAATACGTTAAATGAAGCGTGATAATTCAAAGAAAGTCCTTTGTGTGTTCTCAATACGCCTTAAAAGCTCTTCAAATTTTGATTTGCTAATTATTCGTTAATGGAACGTGATTAAAGCCACGTTCTCGCTTAATAGATGAGGACTCTGAGTAAGTGTCGCTAGGCGTTTAAATTGACGCAATCATCCCATCCACAAAGGCTTATACAATAAATTTTACTTCGTCTTAAATTGAATTTTATTTCCATCCACTGAAATTTAATTATATGAGACATAAGCGTAAATAACCGCTTTTCAGATAATTGCGATTAAACCGTAAATTTCTTCAGAGGCATTTTGAGGTATTTTCCGGAAAAGCAACCAGCATAAACCAAGTTTCAAGCAAAATGCATTTAAACACTTGCTCTGTATTTAATATTCACTATGGATGCGAACTGATATGCTGTTTTCAAAATATATAGATAAAAATGCATACATACTAAATGTAGAGTAGAGGACCCAATAAATCATTTTGCAATAAAATGTAATAAAGGTAACTTGTCTTAAGTGATTTGAAGTAGGTACCTTCTGCCTATCTATCGATCTTAGAGAGAATGAGTAAACAGCAATCTTTTTCGACAGATTATTTTACTTTTCAAATCCAAACTTTACTTCCATGGAAAGGAAAAAAAGGAGAGCAGAGAGAAAGGTAAATGAGTACCTCAAAGTCTCCTTTTAAATTATAAATCAACTAATCACAAAAAGGGTATGCGCAAACAAAATTGTTATCGCCTTTCCTGAAATGTGAAAAAGCATAATGGTTTGACTATATCAAAAGAGAATTTAGTGCATTTGTTGTTGTTAGCTGTTAAAAATTGTTCAAAATCACAAGTTTTGAAAAGAAAGTCATAGACTTTTTGAAAGACCACAAAGCCGGTGATGATGATGAATATAACATAGTTGATGCTATTTTTAATAAGTTTGGTGTAGATTTTCTATGCCCACGTAATAGATCTAAAACTTTGTTTTCTCATAGATTTAATTACATGACTTTTTGACAAGTACACAGCTTTCGAAAGACTATATTTAGTAAAGCGGAAAAAAGCCGTATGTTCCAAAATCACGTAGCACCCAATGTGTTATTCACCCAAATGGCGTCTGGATAAAGACAAAACACGAAAGAGTAGCCGCGGCACCTGCTGGGGCAGATACGGTTGATTATTCAAGAGCTCCAGAGGCAAGCAAATGAGCAGGCAACTAGAATAAGTATATTGTAATTGCCAGCCCAGTCCTCCCTTCGTTGCTCTGTCTTCGCTAAACAGGGTAACAGGGTGGAGAGAAGGGCGAATTTGCTGAGTCTTCCGAAACTCGAAACCGAATATCCAAATGTGCTCTTGGCCAGTGAAACCAGGCTGAACCAGAAGCACAAATTGGATTTTAAAGACTTTACAATAGCCAAAAAAAATAGACCGAACTCCATGCAAGGAGGAGAGACGGCGGTACTAATAAAGAAGGCTTGAATTATAAAATCATGCACAGTAGGGGCACACGGAAGCACATGGCTCTTCGGAGTAGAAGAAGGCTGTATTTTAACGCGCTATATGCGCCTACTGCATCTCAGCGGATATTATTTATCCAAGAATTTGAAACTCTATTTCGAGTACTACCGCTAGATAGAAGGCTACCAGAACGCACTTCAACGACAACAAAGAAGTAGGCTTCTCACCAGACTGAAGGGTCTATACAGGCAATTCATGAATAGATAGAATCTGGAAATTGCTACACTGAAAGCAGTTATCGTAAATTTCCAATAGTTGATCAAAGAGAATTTTGAAAGATCTATAAATCCAAACGCAGATAAATAACATCTGTAGGAGGCAGAATAGTAATCGAATTGAGAGTTTGTGCGTTCCTCGACGACCGAAAACAAAGAGCTCCTAGCCTCCGTGGGCATAGATACAGAAGGGATAACTCTTGATGACGATACTTTTTCATCTAAGGATGATCATGAGAAAGTGGAGCTGGTAGGGGGCTTACTACCAGGAAATGTATGCGTTCAATGCTTCAGTTAGAGTGAATCGCGAGCTATATAATAGAGCGCTGGTTTATCCTACCCCTAAAAAAGATGGAGATAAAAACAACCCTGCGAATCTCCGGTTGATAAGTTTGCTACTGAACATCAGCAAGGTATTCAAAAGTATTATTTACAAGGCACTAGTTAAATGGGCTGAGGACAACAAACACGCCACGTGGCATGAACGTGTAAACTGGTATTCAGCGTCCAGTGGAATTTGAATAAGTACCAATGCACTAATTTATACATTATTTACAAAAAAATAGGACCTGGTGAGTATAAGGTTAGGCACTTGGGAATTTGGGTAGATCAGTACATGTACTGTATCGAGGGCTTATTGTGAACCCTATCCCACAATAGAGGGAATAAAGGACTTTCACCATAAGCCCTGGATATTTAATATTCTAGCCTTGATTTGTACCTTCTTGGTTAATGTGATAGGGATAGGATGTGTGAAGAAGCATAGTATTATAGTAACCTAATTTGTAATAACTTCAGTAGGGTGTTGTCGAGCTTTTGGCTTGGATTGACCGTGTGGGGGTGGGCAACGCATTTTCCGCCGCTACCCGAGTTTGCTGGTCGATACACTGCGAGGGTGGGAGGCTGGCTGATGCAATTCGACAATGCCATCTGGATGGGGAGCATTCAGGGTGGTTAAAGTCCCGGGTGCTGTCTATCTTAGTTACAAAATAAATAATAAAAAATTAAGGTAAGTTAGTTAAATTAGTTTTAGTCATTTTACCTGGCAAGTGGGAAACCATTGTAGCGCTTGAAAAAACATAAAATTGACTTTGAAAGAAATCGGTATTTAGTCGAAACTCTCCTTGGTTCTTACATAAAATTCGAGATGCAGCTACTTAATTTACCTATGTAGATTTCTGATTCTCCATATTATAAATCGAATATTAATGCTTATTTTCCGCTTAGGACGTTATGTCGAAATTTGCAATTAATAAAAATTGGCGAGTGAAAAATATGTACATATTCTTAATCATTCTCAGGAATTAAGTAAAATATTTATATCCTTTGGATCTGACAATATTGATAGTTATCTGAATTATGCGAGCATATATCGGGTACGATAGTTGTGGCCATATATAGATTTTTTGTGGGATAGCTGTCTTACTATTTTATTAACCCTTCAGTCAAAATCTTCGAAACTGCAAGTCGTGAAGTGGCCTTGAGCTCTAACATTTGAACGGTTTTTTACGAACGCTTCAAGATAACAGAACATGGGCTGACAAAGTATACAAGCCCAATTTCGCCCATCTTAAAACAATCATAAAAAAGACTTCAGTGTCCTTGTTCTTCTTCTTGTGCATGGCTTATAGCTTAGAGGGTTTTGCAGTGACCAATGCTTTTTGGTTTGGAAGTCTTTGGGTCGTCGAAAGTATACCTATACACCTATTAGATCAATGCTTCAATAAACGGGTGTGAGAGTGAAGTGTTGCCTTTTGCTCAGACTTCAATATTTTTCTCACCGGAACACTTTTATTAAATCTAGAAAAAATTAAAAAGAGTGTTCTAAATGAATCCATATGGAGTATGTGTCACTCTCCCGGGATATATTTTCTTGGCAACGAGGCAAATTATTTACGAGCAGCAGAGTTATCAACTCTAAACAAAGGTTCTTCAAAGCTAAATTTGAATATAAATTAAATTCAACAAGACCCCTGACAGATGGACTTTGCAAATAAATCATAAAGCACAAATTGAGATTTTTCAAGGTATACATAAGCACGAATAAAAATATCTGAGTAGTATGAGAATATATCTATATACCTACATTATTGTAAACATATGTATAAAAGACGTTTCGTCGCATATTCATGTGCTCTTTACCAATATCGAATGCGAAACCTCATATGAAATTTTACATGACTGAGCTGCTGGAAGCTCTGCAATCAACCACGAAAAGTTTGAAATTCATTATTAAAATTCCATAGAACCGTTTCATGTACGCTTTTATTCATGTAAACAGTTTTCCAATTTGAAATAACTTTGGCATGCATTTGTATGGCAAACATGTTCTGTGTTAGGGACTCCTTTCACTGGTTAATCAAAGCTTCGTTTTAATTGAATTCACGGTAACAAGGCAACTTGCTGAGTACGGATTTCGAGAGGGAAGGGACCTTGATTACAGTTCAATGATGCATAAATACAGAATAAGGGCAGCAATCAATGGAAAGAAGCAAGGCATTAACCATTGATGTAACTTTGAAGGGCATGGAAACTGTAATCAGAAAATGATTTCTGTTTTGCCTGCTCCCAAATTCCTTTTCATGAACACAAATACACAGACCCCTTCACACAAGCATGGATGTTAAAGGGGAAAAAAAGTTTTTGCTGTTTCCTATACTCAATTTGACCAAGAAAAATCTTCGTAGGTGTTTAAGATGAATAAATATGTGCACAAACCAGGATGATTAGGCGTCTTTCACTGCCTTAACTTTTTTCATTTTCTTGTGTTCTCTACTGGACACAGCCCGCATGCTGATTTTGACTTCTAAAAACCATTCAAGGACCAGCAGGAATGGGGCGAATGTGTTCCACTTCCCAGACTTGAAAGAAAACACGCTTATCAACAGATCTTGATCCGAATACAAATTAGTTACTTAAACAATTTGTTTCGACTTCAGTTACAAGTCTACATAGGTCTACACTTTTAAGGTTCAGCAGTAAAACAGCTCGTAGCTAATGAATTTACAGGATCATGTTAAGGTTTTCGATGACAGTCCTGTAAAGATAAACTCTGGAATTCAATAATAGTAGATGGTAAAATTAAGGACATTTACGTCCTCTAAATACCAATAAAAATAAATAATAATGAGGAAATTCATCTATCTGCTACCAAATGTTATGACTGGATTCCGAACCATTTACTTGTTGCAACACTAGTGGTATTTTAAAGTGAATAAGCTCTTAGAGCCGGTATTCGAATCCACAAAATATCCATTGAACCACCAATACCTCTAAAAATAGAAACAAATGTATTCAACAAACAACAAATATAATATATCAAATACATTTGGTGCTATCTGTTCTATTTTTCTCTTTAAGATTGTTTTTAACTCGACGAGATTAGAATGACAATGTTGGCAATCTGATCGCTATTCTATCTGTTTGATGGATTGACTGATAGGAATTTAGAGCGCCATCGTATATAATACTACGAATTAGATTGGAAATGATGGATAAAAGGTCATCATTTAAAAACGGAGAGCTGACGCACCTCGATCTACAGATGGAGCTTTAGAAGCAGTGTAACAACAGTGTGGGAAACGAACAGGAGTTGAGCAAACTATACGTCAAGTGTAAATTAAGCGCTACTATTTTAATTAAATACATACGAGTAGAAATCATGTTATACGTTTTCTACAATTATATGGAAATTCGGTAAATTTACAATAATTTTGTTAAGGTACGATAATTTTAACATCGCGATGGCTTAAGAAAGGTAGATAATAATAGAGTGATATAAAATTTATGTTGTTGGTCATCTGCGATAGTTTTATTTTGATGCGATGAAGTGATTTGTAAGCTCGTTCCGTCAAAAATACATTCTTTGAGAATTACGTCATGTAAATAGTTTGGTTGTAAGGGTACCTTTAGTATTTATTTTCTATTTATTTATTTTATTTATTTATTTCTGGAGATAGGACAACTAATCGATGTTCCTGGAGTGACCACAATATGAAACAAGCCATAAAAGTAATCGAAAAACATAAAATTCCACTTAGTACAGCTGGGGAAACAATTCATGTGCCGCGAATTGCTCTAAGAATAAAACAAGTATAACAGTTTTGCGGACTATTACGTATTTTAAAAATTAATCGCAATTAAAATATTCAGAAATGAATAGTGTTATCTTTAAAAAGGTACAGGTCACACAAAAAAGCAAATTCTTGTTTACATTTCGCGCGAGTTCGTGCACGAACACAGACTTATTGCTGGAGGAAGTTTTTAAAAGATAAAATAGCACACTTTGCCAAAGCCCCCACCCCCCTCTCCCCTGGAATTAATGAATATGCATTTTAGTTCTTTGACTACCATAATTAGCATAAAATCTTTCAAGAGAGAATTACACGTTCAAATGCATTTAGCATGAGAGAGCTTTTAAATGACACCCCTATATGGATGAATGGATGACATGGCAATCAAAGTGCTAGACGACGGAATATGATTTATGAGGTATGAAATAAAATTCTATAATTTAGTGGTCTTAAAGGTCTTAACTTTAGTACGCCACACATCAAATTTTCACACATATCGTGAAAGGATTTATATTCTCTTGCATCAATCGACAAAGAAGTTCTCAGTTTCACGCTTACCTAACCTACACAGTTTTTTTAATTAAGATATACCTGTGAAGACTACAAATACATGAAATGTGTAACAAATTGTAAAAAAAATCTCGACACCGTCTAGTGGGATAATCTTTTAGTTAAACTTGAAACAGTTTGCTTCGAATTCTTTTAGAATGGATTGAAAAACAGAATGCGTTAACCGATGTTGTCTTATGCGTTAACCAATCTTACTTTCATATCAATAGTACTGACAAAATTTCTAGCCTAATTACCCAGGCAGAACACAACTATTTCCTACAAAATTTCCTCGTTCTATAGAAAATTTAATCTTGATGTAAAATTACGTATGCATGTAGAGCATTTCTATTCTTTCCATTGAATTTGATCCCTACATATTCACCATGTACCTTTATTATCCCATTCTACTTTCCATCAAAATGTTTTCCTTAAACTTTATCTATATTGTCAAGAATACAATTAAATGATGTTTTGCCAAAGCCAGAGTTCTCCAATTGCAAGCTTTTGCTATCCGGTATATTCAGGTAATTCCGCAGTACAAGTAATTTTTGGCTCCTTTCCCGTAAGTATGGAGCAACTTTTCTAAATTTTGTTTTGGGCAATGAAGTGAAAATATCTTTTTAGGATAATCATGAATTTACTGATGTATGCTATTTTGCCTTTTCTACCCTGTCTGTATGGATATAAAGAACCACAAAGTTCTCAGTTGAAGGTTAATAAAACAAAAAATAAGAAAACGATGTAATTTACAGCTCACCTCTTCAATTTAAATTTTCGTAATCTGTTCTAATAAACGAGCGAGACAATTGCACACTCATAACAATTTTGAAATTACTGACTTCCCTAAAATATAGTGATTTGCTGCTAGCATAAGCAAATATTTTCCTGTATTTTCCACGAAAGCTACCTGACACTGCTCTAAATGATTCCAGATTGAATCAGTAGAAATCAGGAGTTTGTCTAGTCCTGTAATTTTCTAATCAATAAGTCGAATTGAGGGAAAAGGAGCCTCTGTCATACCAAAAATAAATTGCAGAAATATGCTGAACACATTTCACCAAACTAATGCTACCTGTGCAATTTTCCAACAATTTTCTACGGCCTACGACTTTTGAGCGGTATCAGGGGAAAAGAAGTGGTCGAGTAATGGTTCAACGGAAACTTTTACTTGATTTCTCCTGAAAATTTTTATATTTCCGGGATGTGTGGTACCAACTCTGGAGCTCCACTCTTGGATAAACCACGGGCTTTTGTACCAAAACGAATTGTTAGAGTTGTTCGAAGGAAATTAGTGATGAAAACGCCGCTCTAAAACAATTATGTTTCGAATTGATAACAAGTTTTCGGAAGAAATAGTCATAAAAATAGAGTTATGAGTCTTATCCAACAAGTTTTACGGCTTCATACACTACTTCTGGCTTTATTCGACATTTTTATCACCCCTGCTTGAGTGTATGTGGTTAGTTCTGCTACGGGATATCCTTTGACACACATTTTTCAATTTAAGTGGAAAAATTTCGCATTATCTGCTACGCTAAGCATCTTTAGCCGCTCCGAAAAAGGAACTTTGTACAGACTGAAAAGCTTTCGAGCGGTCGACCATAAAGGTGTGATGAATTTTCATTTCGTAAACATTGCGCTCCAAAGGGGAATTCATAATAGGTCTTTAGAGAGATAGAGTGAAGATTTTCTTTCAGGGAAGGTAAAAAATTCCTTTTACCTCTACTTGGCAACGAAAATTATTCTTTCAGAGCTGGAAAAAGGAAACACTCAATCTTGCAGGGAATTATTAGAAGCAAACGACTCTCCCATGAATGACACGAAAGGGAACTATAGAGACAAGCACAGACTGAAAAATGATTGAATTCATTAGATTTTTCCCAAAAGTACGATGACAGCAGAATTAAAGTCAACAGAAATTCAAAAAACAAAGATTTTAAATGCTTTATCACAGTTTTGATGTGTTACTTTTTTCTTCTTCCTTATGCAATGCTATATACTTCTATAGAATTTCATAGAACTGGTATTACGCTTCCTAGTTCATCACTCACTCGGCATAAACGTGTGGATAAGACTATTCTATTCCAAATTAAATATAACCCCCAAGATATTACAACAGGGCGAATTTGGGACATACAACATATCCGAAAAGTAAAGTAAAGGTCCAAATGTTTTTTCGTTTAAACGTTTCCAGTTAACCATTTCAAATGTCCCTTAAAAACGTTTAATTAATTAAATTTTTTATCACAAAACGTTTAAACGTTGATCCGTTACGAAACGTTTCTTAAAACGTTTACTTAGCAGAAATTTCGGCAAAAATCTACTAAAAAACATTTGATAAGAAAGTGTTTAACTAAATAAATGTTTTAAAAAACGTTTCATAACAAAAAAAACATTTATACGTTTCGTAATAACATTTTTCGAAAAAACATTTAATAAGGAGCTCTAGACTGAAGTCATAAGAGATAAAAAAAAAATTTTATTGGGTGCATTCATAACTCGTAGCCGCTGTCAGCCTAAACTAATAGATAAGCTGATAGGCTTACGCTTAGCGGCTTTTGTGTTACTGAATAATGGGCTTAGGAACTTAATTTTGACAGTTCTATGACAAATCTCAAACGGTATTTTAAAATTTTGATTGGTAGTGAAAATGGATAACCACGAATTAAATTTGTTTTCGGGGCTGTCTGTAACAGTGTACCTACAGTTTCCAATATCAAAAATCCTCGTTTCCATGCTTTCTTCTGAAATATCGCAAATTCTACTGCCAATTACTTTATAAACAAATTTGTTGTCAAACTGTCTTCTTCTTTTTCTTAGCTTACTTAGCCTCAATTTCT
>QYTT01094094.1:369-27075 GCA_006980735.1 Dasypogon diadema
GCTCGGGGGACAACCCTATGATGCATACAGTAGGAAGGATTGTAGGGAAAAGGAGATTGGGTAATTTTAACCTGACAAATGTTGCAAGTCGGTCAGAATTCTTTTAGCATCGAATTTTTTACAATGCAACATTCCAGTGGCTTCAAAAATACAATTCTTGTCAACTGAACTGCCATTGGTAGCCAAGTAAATCACCACGTCCTTGCAGTAACCAGACCAGCGCACACATAGAAGAAGATCTGCAGACCTGTATCTCCGCCCGCTCGGCCACACCGGTGTGGTTTACTTTTCTTTAAGAACTACGCGTAGAATGACAAAGATGTATTAAGGTTATCCTCCTGCCAGTTAATATTTCACATTGTATCGTTTATACGACATTAATTTAAAGTTTCTGGCCGCTTTTTAGTGAGAATGGCCTACAATATTTTCCGCTCTTGTCTCCGAGTTTCCTGGACTCCACCGCGTTTATTAGAAAAATAATCGGATTTTTTGCAGGGAAACAATTGGAAAAATATTTGTTCGAGCATTGGAAGATAGTAGCGAAGGGATATGTATACCTTGGTTTTTTAGAATTGCTGCTGAACATACTATTGCATAATTTACCCAAATTGCATAATTCAAAATTAAAAGGTTGGCTCTTTTTACAACTTAAGTCTAACCCTCGTGGAGAACTAGGAAAGAGCCTCGGTGAATTTTAGATAATTACGAGAGACCGCATATACATGTCATTGAAATAGTCCAAAGACTCGACAAATATGTTTTACACATTTTGACTATTCACTTCGTCATCTACTCTTTATTAGTTCAGCATAGCAGTAATGGATCACTGTTTTATCGAACACGTAGAAGAAATTTATCGTTATGAATTAGATGCATCATTGTTTAATAATAAAAAAAGTATAAGTAATATTAAGCCAAATTGAATAACCTATTAACCCTTTCGCGCCGAGCGCCTTATCCGTAAACGAAACCCCGCACCAACGTATACACCGTAACAGCGAGTATTCGACGAGCATTCGAATGAGAGTAACTCAGAAAATATATTTTGTTTCTTTGTTATTATTGAATTAACTTTGTCTCACAAATGAATTGTTTGAACATTAAAACTGTATCTCCAGGGTAAGGAGCAGTATGAGCAGAAAAATGAGTGAATATAGTCGCCCGTATGTTCCCAGACATACAAAAATTCCCTCAAAATTCCTTCAAATCAATACAAAAAAATCTCTCGAATGAAAATCCTTCCAGTTATTTGTTAAGTTAATTATCACATCAATTTTTGTTCCACGACAAATATAGGATGTTCGGCAAATGAATAGGATGGAGTACGGTAGGTATGCCAATGGAATATTTAGGGTTTGAAATATGCGCATAAAGCTTAAAAATACAACCAAATAAAATAATGATGCAAATGAACTGCAACGAAGATTTTTTTTAAATGTTGCCTAAGCTCAGGCGACAA
The DNA here is from genome assembly GCA_006980735.1 of Dasypogon diadema. Taxonomy (NCBI): domain Eukaryota; kingdom Metazoa; phylum Arthropoda; class Insecta; order Diptera; family Asilidae; genus Dasypogon; species Dasypogon diadema. Next base: position 1,829 of record QYTT01094094.1, read on the forward strand.
CCCTATAATGCACACAGTACAGCCTAGGTAGAGAAACATTTTTTGGGGGAAGAGGAGATTTGAAATTCCTAACCTGACAAATGTCGTAAATAAGCCACGAACTTTTGCATGAAAATTTTCCAGTGATGCTTGGCTGTCATTAATTGCCTTTAATTTGGACAGTATCGCGTCTTTGAGATGGTAGAGACCCCAAACTGGACTCGAAGTCTCCTTAAAATTTCAGCGAGTTTTATCTCTTCTCTGAAACTTTATAATGAGGCGTTGCGCAACAGACGGGTGTACCTATTGCTCACCCATAGTGGACTGATGTCATAGTGAACCCGCTGTGTAGCCATCCCCACAATCATCACCTCAAAGTCACGTGGCTATTATTGTTGCGCATGACAAATAAATTCCCGTTCATATCTGATCCGCCCTCGTAAAGTGCTATAAAAATCGGCCACAAGTTGGGAAGATCATTTATGAATAAACTGAATACTGATGGTCCCAGCATAGAACTCTGGGTAGGTCGCACCACTAAAAGGTGATAGCTGAATACACTTAAATACTTTCGAAAAATAAGGTGATTCATAGACCTCAGTAAAGTGGTGCGACAACCGTGAAACCTATGGAAACAAGATTGAGATTCAGTCAAAAGAATCTTGTTTTCAACGTATGATTATATTTGCCAAAAAAATATTATTCTTTCTAAAACTGTCAATATAAAATAATAATTGCAAGTGAAAAATATGTGCAACAAGTCAGGCGAAACAATAGGAAGGTTCGGATACAAAAAATGGGGAAGCATCTTGCTCTCTCATAGCATGTCTTAGTCTATGTGGGGCTAAGTAGTTTCTGCTGGTTGAAAAGATATTTTCGTTCAGCTATTAAAATTTCTATTTCACTGAAAAACCAAGGATCAGAATTGATAAATTTATTTTAAATTAGTCGCGCCTTTCAATCAAATCATTTTATTCCCTTACACGCGCTGCACAAATACAGTGCGAACAGATAAATCATTTCGAGAATTAACAGCCAGTGAGAATTTGAATAAATATCTCATTTAACTTATTTCCCCTTCTTAATCCATCCTTAGAAATGTTTTCCAAATTTGGGCAAAGATAAAAAATCGTCTGGCAGTGAAATATTCAAGAAATCGGATTTACCAATTCCGATTACTGTGTAAAAGTGTCCAAACAGCTCGTCCGGACGGAATTCACTGAAATAACAAAAGCTCAATTTTTCACAGTCTCGGCGTAAGCTAATTTCCATTTCTTATGATGCGACTGTTAGCCTTAGCAGAAAAATCCACCAGACGTGCACGTTGCGGAATGTAAATGTGATTCTTACCAGACATAAACCGCCAACCGTACTACGCTGCTGAACCCTTACTTATGTCTGCAAAAGGGTAAATAAGCAAAAATCAGCAGACACAACAATTAACTCGTTAGCAATTAGCCAGCAAGGTATACTGGTATCGGTATGTGAGCGCACAGAAGTCCATACTTATTATGTGGGCTCATATATGAGGGCAATTATGCGTTTTGTTTAGCATGTAGTAAGGTCATTATCATTCTATTAGACAAAACACAACCCAAAGACACTATGTCCAGCTGAGATCACACCAGCCGTGAAAGATTTATAGTCGACTTTCATTATGGATTTTCTGTTTGTAAATTAGTCAGGAGTCATCCCCGGGTGTTTCGCATATCATAAACAGATCTGCTGCTTTCCCATAAATCTGATAAGTATGAATGGATTTTAATTAAGCTCAGATAATAAACAGCCGTACTGGTTGGAATTTTCCTTGGCGGTTGCCGAAATATTTGGCGGATGAGGTTACCATGAAACCGGACAGGTGTGCACCTTGCATTGGGTTCCTTCCGTTTTATATGTGACCATTGCATTAATGATAATATATTTACACATCAAGGTTCCTTAAAAGACTCATGTAAAAATCTTATAAATTCCGTAAATTAATCTTCGTAAACCACTTGGAATGTTCACACCATTCATTTCATAGTTATCCTTTAAATTAAAGCATTATTAATATACGACCATATCATCATCATCATTACCGTCGAAACGGAAACAATAAAAACATGGTATCTGGAGCTTTCTTCCCTTCCAACGGAACCGATGATACAGGTGATACAGGTCTTATTTGAGACTATTTGAGATTGTCTATGAACATTTGAAGACATTCAGAGTACTATGAAATTCAACCATTTATCTCGATGAATTTTTGAGCTTTTAAGTTTCGTATATAATACTATTATTGTTACCTACCCAGTCTTCCAACAAATTCTATTTATTATATTTTGTACCAGAATTCATAACTTATTCCTCTTATGAACCTTGAGAACGTTTTCTTTTTACTCTAATACAAAGCTAGCCTTAATCCCTTCTGATATACTGACATTGTATATATGTATATCCTTTAAGGGGTGTTTCGTTCTTTTTCGGACCGCAAATATCCGCTCTTTGTTTTTCATACAATTTTTTATTTTAAATAATACGCTTATAAAAAACAGTAGCCTATTATTTGCTGCCATTTGAATTTAGACTAAATTTTTGCAGACTTTTTCAACTTTTTATTCAAGATATAATTAAAAAAAGTGGCATGTCGGGCCACACGCAGTGTAGGGGTCCGTAGAAATTAAGCACCCTGAGATCGTAAATAAGTACAATATTTAGGCACATATAAATAGATGCAATCGCTGAGCTGATAAGAGCCAAACTTTCAAAAGTGAGAAAAGATCGGAAGGTAGGTTGTTGGGTATCTGAAATTTCTAAAACCGACTTTAAATTGCAAAATAAAAGTTTAATCTTTTATGGAATAATTAATTGAAATTGAAATAAAACAAGGGCCAGTATATTGAATTTTAAATTTTTCAAACGATACTCAACCCAAATCAACTAATCGAATCGAGAATTTCTAAACTTTCAAAGCGCAAATCGTAAACTTACCAACAAACGTACCAACAAACACCGCCCAATCCAATGCGTTATTCGAACGTAAACATTGTTATTAATTTAGAAATTATTATTATTAAGAATGTTAGGATTTTATTTTTCCATAATTTACATGATTCATAAACCTATATTTACCACCTGTTTTACACAACTAAGAACTTCATCTAAGTAATATTCAATGGAATTTGTACAAAATTTTTACTTTTTGGTCGACTATTACTCGTTAACTTGTAAAGCCTTTTACTTAGCTGTGATGGTTTTCCTTTTAATTTCGTTATATATACTACTGCCCGAATTTTTTCACATATCCAAAAATAACCGTTTATCTGGCGGGGGTAGGGCACTTGACTCTAACAAAATTTAGCACTTTAAAGATTAATATTCCGGATCCCTGAATCGAAAAATGGTTTTTCATACACCCGCAATATTTTTGAACGACCTATCCAACGACACCCCACACCATGCGATAGACGAGAAAAAAATGCATCCCCACTTAGGTGTAGGGGCGGTACCCAAAAAAAATTTTTCTTTCAAGATTTTATTTTACCACTTTTTCGGTGTGATTAATATGTATACCCATGCCAAATTACAGCTTTCTAGTAAAGAGTCTCTGAGCTAAGCCGCGGACAGACGGACGGACATGGCGAAACTATAAGGGTTCTTTGTTGACTACAGAACCCTAAAAAGGAATTATTTCAATTCGATCACTGTATGGATTAGAGAAACAACAACGGACTAAGAATAATGCCCAGCGATAGAAACGTTTCAAAAAGCAAATAACCAGACATCTTCTCAATAAGGAAGATAAACTAAACCCGATTCTCAAGTAAGGCAATTGATATTGCGAAGATAATTAGATCTAGATCAAATACCTTAGAAAATTTAAGTGAGATTAGAAATGCTATCTTATACTTGTCCGCAGTCATAAGTAATTCTGTAGTATTTAGGAAATGCAAATTTAAACCTACATAAAGGATTAAGGAGTATATTATGAAAAAACTCAATCATTTAGAAACCCACTATTCGCTCCAAAACCTTAGATAACAAAGCAAAGGTACCAATTGGTCTGAAACCAAATATACTTACTAAGTTTTCTACTTTTGGAACAAGAATAGTTGTAGATATTTTCCAAATTAATGGAAATTCAGGTGTCATCAACGCGAAGGCTGCAATATGGGATCTCTCCAATATTCTCGTGAACAATTTTCTTATAAAGCAATCTTTTCGTACGTAATTTTCTCGTAAACAATTTCTCGTACGCAATCTTCTCGCCCGAACTATTTAATTCAATAGATAATTTTACAAAATCAAATTGTCAGGGAATGACCTGAATGAAAGGTGATTCTATAGCCCAAAAAACATATACAGGTTCATATAGTTACTCACTTCGCTCTTATAGAGCTTATAATATATTTACAATCCTTAATAACTATTACAAGATAGTACGAGGTTCGTGTATACCAATCGAAAGGGGAAGAATTGGAGTTTTATTTTATAAAGAAAAAGGTTTCATTGGCTTAATTTTTTGCAAAAAGTCAACTTTTTCCAAAAAAAAGGTACAAGAAAACTTTAAAATCTATATCTTCCGAACAATGAAGGGGAAACGACTGAGCGATGACTCATTGAACTGGTGTATCTCTTCTTGCCTTTTTCACCTTAATTATTGCTAGAAGCATGGAGAGAGGGAATGGCTGGAAGTTACTACATACTATTTTCCCTTATTGTGAGTGATTTGTTGCCAGCTGTTGCCTCTTTGACGGATTCCCCTGTTTTATGCTTACCTGCTGCGGATTTTGTCCTACTTCAGACATTTTCCACTATTTTGAATTTTATCAATGCGACACTCGCAATAAAGATCAATATTTTCCGATATCTCAAAAAATTTTGCTCTCGCTAATCCTTTTGCCATTTTTCAGTTTTGTGTCTTTTAAATTTTTTCTAGGTACGGGGAGGCACACAGTTTCGTCTTTCTCATAGCAACAGCCACTTTCTATCTAGCGTACAGCATGTCTCTGAGAGGGTAATTATATTTTTTAATTTCAAGAGCGCACAATGGAATATGCTTATTAAGGAGGTAATTGATACCACTATATGCAATTTGCAGTATTGATTCTATTTTAACGATTAACAATCATGGAGGTGTAATATGTAATCATTGCAAGTGGTATTTTTTCGCAAAAACGTGTGTTTTTTTACTACAGGCTTTATGTTTTGTAAAGTGTACACAATTTTTTTACTGCATTATGTATTTAAGCTAGAGTGGCAGAGAATTGACATTTAACTGAGGTTCAAATATTTGCAGAAAGATACAATAACAAAAATTCATTCATTAAAGATTTGGATATATTATCAACTCTCTTTATCCACGCCGGTTCTTTTATTACTAGAACCATCAACTAAAACGGTAACGATTTACGACCTAATTTGAGTTTATACAAAAAATAATCTGAATTTGTAGGGCAGCGAACATATTGAGAATACCTATTTAGAAAAAAAATAAAATTTAAAATTCGTAGCGAACCTCTATAGATTGCGGAACAAACGATAATCAGATGGTGAATATGGTAGATGCGGAATCGTTTCACATTCAAACTGCTCCAGCTTGAGTAACGTCATCTTTAATGTATGTGCCCTAGCGTTGTCCTGATCAAAGAACACCTTTCGTCTTGAAAGTAAAGATGGTCGTTTTTACTGTAGCTCTGGCTTAAGTCGCTGAAACTGCTAGCATTAGATCTTCTTTGTTATCGTCTGGTTTGGGTTTAACAACTCATGGTGGACTAAACCCTTCATATTCTACCACACACATCAATTTCTGGAAACACCTTTGGCATTGACTTGCGCTTGTTGTGCCTTCTCCATACACTACACTGACATTTCTTGCATTTTCAGTAGCATTGTTGCCGTTCCTGAACTCAAAAAGTCTACAAAAGCTCTTTTGAATTTACTATGTGCTTTTATAGCGAGTGATATAGGTAGTTATTCCCTCCCCCTCCGACCTTTAGTTAACACATTTGGTAAAACCGCATTACATATTTATGAAATGACCCAATAATTTCACGTGTGGAGAACGAACAACCGTCGGACGCTCGAAGCTGTCCTGAAAGGAAACAGCGAGAGTAACCGAAAACGTAGAAATCCTCATAAGCGGTAGTTTGATGATATGAAAAGAGGCCTTCATGGTGTGCACTTATTTAAATGCATCACACTAACCCACATGTAAATAAAGGATATTTCATAAAAACTTTTATAATTTCAAAATCTTCATGTAGCGCAGACAATTCATTTTTTGGTTCCATCGTAAATACACTTTATTACCTTTCCTTGGAAAACGGTTGCGGGTAACCGGTTACGGATTTTTGCAGAAGAAAAATTACATTTCATAGCGACAGTAGCGACTAGCGGGGGACCACCGCACAGAAGTTTCAACTATTTTGATTTAAAATGCGAGATAATTTGAAAATATTATTATTGTGACCTTTAAAGAGTCCGGCAACTCACTTTAATTAATTTTTGTGATCCCTACAATATTGGTTGTTTTGTTAATGTGTGATTAAAAGTGGCTGTGTGGGATGTTTTGAGTGGAGCATTGCTGCTTCACGCTTCTGAGGCTGGTTAATATAAAGAAATGATTTGCCAGCTGGGAGTCTATTTGAAAAAGTGCGGGGTGTGAATTGTTAATTGTTAATTGTTCCTGCCTTAACGTTACGTTACATAAGCTTTTTTTTCTTAAAATATTTCCTAAGCTCAGGATGCAACCCTATGATGCACACAGCACAACTTCAACGCGGGGAAATTAGGGAAGATCACATTCAGAAATTTTAACCTGCCAAATGTTGCAAGTGAGCCACAAAATTTTGGTATGAAATTTTTGCTATGCTATATCCCGATGGATTCGCAAGTACAATTCTCGTTAGTAGAATTGTCTCAACCACTGGTACGCAGAGAAATCAACGCGCCCTATACAGGATTAGAACCCACGCCCACAAAGAAGAAAATCTGGAGCCGTGCGCCCCAGACCACTCGGCCATCACCGACTGAGCTTTCTTTATACCATGGTAAAATAAATCTGAAGTTCGTTATCACATTGACTGCCACAATTAACTCCCACATTCTCTAGAAAACTTTCGTGATAAAAATATATGCAAAAATGCATTTAGTAAGAGATAGCTTGAAAGCTTCACGCATATGTGCCAGGTTAGCTGCTACCCTGTTAAAATTCATTTGTTCTGGAAGAGCTTTTAAACGGTCATAGGTGATCAATTAAACCAAGAAATATGACGGAGGACATCAGATGATAGTTGCGTTCTTTTGACAACAGAGTACAGAGTTGTCATACATTAACTGGATTAAATTAACTCGGTTATTTAACCGAGTTAAAAAGCTCACTGTGTTATTTAAATGTTCTACGGGAAAATAGATGGCGCTTATTGAAAACTTTAAAAGTCGATTGTGCACATCATAGCAGTTAAAGTACACACAAATGTGGGCAAAACTGACATCAAGATAAATTTCAAGTTAATAACGGCCTTTACTTCTCTCGGGTTTGCTTAAAGAAAGAAAAACAGAAGAAGAAGAGCTAATTATATACTCCATGGATTCCAACCGTTCTTTTGAGCTTTCATAACCCTGTTGGCCAAAAGAACACAGCTGATGTAAGCTTAAATTAAATTTTATACTCTGGATGTATTAAAATCGAGCATTATCGTGTTTACTACCCGTGCCACCCTCTTTCGCAAAAATATACTCCATGGATTCCAACCGTTCTTTTGAGCTTTCATAATCCTGTTGGCCAAAAGAACACAGCTGATGTAAGCTTAAATTAAATTTTATAGTAATAAGAGGGTTAAGTAAATTTCGGAGAAATTTGATATTTTAGAGACATTTTAGTTATATCAGTTATTCTTTTGATTAAATGGATGATTCTTCTGATTTTCAGAATAAATACAAAAAATCAGTAGATTATTTCAACATAAAATTATTCAATCCGCTTCTAACAATATTTTTGTATTGTTTTATTATTATTTAATAAATAAATTTAATAAATGCCTTCATTTTTTTGACCTGACAAAAGTAACTTTTTGAATTCCTTAAGTCTCGATTTATTATAAGATATCTGCCGCACTGTACCAATTAAGGGTCATAACGTGTTTCTAAAAATACGCTGAAGTCCTCAAAATTGTAATATTTGACATATTTTTTTAAAATCCACTTTCCAATGCTCTTACGTTTTTCAGTGATGACTATAATTAACGAAAATGGTACTTGTCTACATCAACGCATGTGACAATACTGATGAATATTAATCTGCAGAATCCGATCAGAAATAAATACTGCTCAAAGTCATTAAATTCAATTCTTGTTAAATAATTATCTGAAAATTGTACCATTCACTTATCGCAGGAGAATAGAATTTATAATGGCATTGCTGAGTATACAATCATTTTAGGCGTTTAAGGAAGGCCCGCACCCCTTTCTAAAATAATTGTTAGCGATTTTGTACTAAAATTCCAGGCAATTTACCTGACAACATCAAATAGTGTTCTGCACTATTGCACAATGGGCTATTTAGAGCATGACTTTAGCATGCGTCGGCAATTAAGTTGATTTCTAACGTAAATAAATGCAATTCCTGCCAACGTGATTGCTTACGTTTTCCGACAATTTTACTCCGTTTTTCTGTTTTTCAGCGCAGGCCTGTAAGACGAGTATCGTCTGATATTATTTGGAAAATGTTTATTATGTCTGTCATGTTCAGTAGCCGATTTTAAATAAAATCGAGTGATTGAAATCTAACGCGAGCAACTGTCAATAGAAACGAAAATGATACTACCAAGCTGCACAATTCTTTGGATTTTAGTAAACACAAGTGTCTTACGTGTTCTGGCGTAGGTAGTCAGGAATGCGAAATGAATGGCAATATGTGCATTGCTGCAAAATTTTGCAATAGTTTACATTTTTTTGTATAATTAATCCCTTCCACTTCAGGCCCATCTTCGAAGTGAAGGGCCACACACCACACCAGAATCTCCACATGGGATAGGTAAGGGAAATATCCGATATGGATACTCTCGAGTGGAAATTGGTAATCAATATGCAGCATAATCACTTTAGGTGCATTCTTCAGACGGTGGAATAGTATGCATGTTTGAACATTTATTTGATATTCGGCCGTAGTATTGTTGAATCCGTCGAATCGGATACAGTTGCAGATTTTTGCTTTATAAAAACAAATACAGCGGATTCAATAATAAGACCCATTGTCTTTGGGTGAAAAAATGTACCCATTCTCTGTACGATATTACCAATTCTTGGAACTGCTTCTTGCAACAACCATACTACAAAAACTTTTATAATTTTCAAAATAAAAAAGCAGAATGTTCGAAATTTGTGTCCTAAAGTTTCTTTTTCTTCTATTCCCTTGTTGAAAATGACTGCAATGCATATAAGAATTTGAAAAAATAATTTTTTTTTCATTTTTTCAAGTTTTACAGAAAGCAGAAAAATTTTTGAAGATAGAAAATGTTAGCGATCTGACGACGGTAAGGAAAAATCTATTCCGGATTTGTTTCCATATGAAATTTGTGCTTGCAGTTTTAAGCTCAAGTATTATCTCTTGGCATGACGGCCTGGATTCTACAGTCATTCTGAAAATATGCTTCTTTACCGTCAAATAGAGATGACCATTGGTGAAGAAAATACATGGAAATAATAACTAAAGGAAAGGCCATAACCTCAGAAAATTAAGCAATATTTTGTATGTGCTGGGATAGTAGCAATATGTTTTTGTCATGGAAGCAGTGAATCGATGGTGTTTTTAAAGGGAGTTAATATATTTTGTCGTATAAAGATTCTACATAAAGGTTTGATGATACCTAAAGTAATATAAAGTTTGAAAAGAACTTCCTATATGGACCTATTAACTTATTTGTTTTTTTTTCACATGGAATTACACAATTATTTGTTATATCTCACCATTATTTGTTAAAATTTTCTCGATGTCCCCATTAATTCCAACTAAAATTTCTTGGTGCTGCCAAGGAAAATAAAAACTTGGGCAACTGAAAATGTAAACAGTCCGAGATGGGTGAATTTAAACTTAATTTTACAATTCATTTGTTCAATTTCAACAGACATTTTGCCATTATTTCTTTAAAAAAAATAAAACAACCAAGAACCCTTTTTAAAACACTCTAACTTCCCTGAAATATGACTTTCTGGTTGAATATAGCCGATTGTTTTTACGACACAACACAGCGCACTTCATTGTAAAAATTCCACGTTTTTCGGTTCTTTTTTTAAATTATATTGTGTAGTAAGCAAACTGCCAGTATGTTTTATCTTCCCAGCACACTTGCACTTTCTAATTTAGATACCTAAGAATTCACAAAAATCACAAAAATTGACGACTCCTGGTGTACTTGGCAAAAAGCGAAAGCAAACAATTCCTTGTTGATTTTTCCCCATTCGTTTTTGACACGCCGGTGACCAATCGGGCTGAAACGCACGTCTGCAGATTTTCTCTCCTGTGGGCGTGGGGTTGGAATCCTGCACACGACACGGTGATTTATCTGAGTACCATTGCTGGAATCAGTTCTACTGACAAGAATTGTACTTGATTATCCATCGGGATGTTGCACAGTGAAAATTTCGTGTCAAAAATTGTGGTTCACTTGTAGTATTTTCCAAGTTAAAAAAATTTCCATTTATCCTCTTCCCTATCTTCCTTTCGCCTAAGCTGTGCGGTGTGCATTATAGGGTTGTCTTCTGAGCCTATGCGATGCCTTAAAAAATGATTATAAATCGCTTCCTCCAGATATCTTAAGTTTAATCAAGCTCATTTATGGGATCTTTCCAACAACCATTTATTAGAACGGCGTGTAGGGAGGTATACATAAAATAACAATAACAATATCCCGAAGCATAATGCCGATTTGAATAAAACTATGCACAGTTGGAGTAGAAGATGGAAGCACTTGATGAACGAAAGTGTTTAGCAAGCTTTAGAAATTACATTTGAAACGTAAACAGAAAGTTTTTCTGTTTTTTTCTGCGTGGCACGCAAATCATGATGATGATCGAATTGAGTTGCTGTGATCCATACATAATTATCTAGACTTTATCGTAGGATTTTTTCGAGACCTATAGTTTTTATAATCCTCAAAATTTCTACTTATATGACAAGAAAGAAAAAACATTCAAAATTGATAAATTGTTCAAGATCATTATACGCTTTATCGTTAACAAGTTGCATACCACAATTAGCATTAAAGCTCTCGTGAGAGAATTACGTGCTAAAATACATTTGACGTGAGAGAGCTTTTAAATTGTGGTCACCGATATTATTCTGCTCCTCTTGAACGTTTCCTATATTATGTATTCTAATCCTTCGATTCAAAAAATTGCACAGAATTTCTGGGGGTTTTATATCATGAAAGCTTTTATACCAATTGTAGGAATCACTTAATTGCTGCAACACAAAGGACTGGTCTGTCGTTAGCGAAAAACCCTGAACCGTTGGTGGACGCCAGTGGAATTCGATCCTAAAACCTCATGAAATATTTGAATCTTTTATTACGATCTCTAAACACATTCGAGACCCACCGTAAAAGCATTTTTGTATGGGGCTTTCTCACGAATGTTTCTAAACAAGATCACGTCTCGAATGTGTTAAATGCAGGAGAAATAATCATTAATGGTTATGCATTTGTATGACAACATGCCAGTCACAACCTTCTTAACTACAAATCATGGAGTAGACAATCAGAGCACACAGCTGATCCCAGCAGTAGTGCCGTCGAAGCTCTCAGAACTCCAGACTTCTTCTGGAGAATTAAAAAAAATGTAGTTTACATTGCTTTAGCTCCGAAAGAATCTTATCTAGAGGAAAATTAACTTCTAGTGATTTTTTAGCTTTCTATTGGTGAAAAGAGTTATAATATATAAGTAAAACTTATAGAAATTTTTTAATCAGAACGAGACCCTACCCATTTGCCAGTATAATTGCACATGTGCATGCAGGCACATACGCTGAAAAAGGAATAGAGTTTCGTTTAGACGAAAATATTTCTATAATTTTGTCCAATAAGATACACATTATTTTGTACCATTAGAAAGCTAAAGATTCTGCCTTTATATTATGAGGTCATATTTTCGTAGTAGTAATACTGTAAGAGGTAGAATGGGGAGAATGCTAATTTGTGCCGACGATGGCACTACTGTGCACATATCCAATAGCATATTTTAAGGCTTTTATCTAGTTCTATCTATCCATCTTGTGATGCCAACACATGCCACTACCATAGAGAAATCATCAACTTGAGATTCACTTCTAAACAGAAAAACAGCCACTGAAATGAAATACATATGGAGAAAGAAATTTCTAATATTCCCTAACGGCATACGAGCTTTGAAAGGTCGCTGCATTCGGCTGTTCTAAACTTCCACCTCTAGATGATGATGTCTCTATACATTAGAAATGTATTACAATAAGTCATGTAATCCACTACCGTAAGCATTACGTAAGCCTTACAAAATGCATTACATTACAAAGCCCATTTTCGCGTTTCTCCTAATTTATTAAAGATGAATATCTAACTCATTTTAGACATGTATTCATAATGCATTATAAATTTACTTCTATAAGATTCGGCACTAGTTCTCCGGGGCGATGCCACTCCATTGAAACCTTTCGGATAAAGGATCATGGTAAAGAACCATAGCTTCATACCCTGTTACAATTCTATTAAGAACACTATCTACATCGTCTTTATACAACTCTAAAAAGTGTTGCCAGCACTTAACTCACCGTACTTTCTGCACTGAAGAAAGAATTCACAGTACCAATCTTGCGCTGAATTTTGTCATACCCAAATGCTCATGAAGAATCCGGAGGAAACTTGTTTTCGATATACCGGTTTGTTCTGCGATTTCCTTAGCCTTTAACAGCCGGTCCATCAGAACAACTTTCTCGACCAAATCCACGTTATTCTTCGTAACTACCGTTGCTGGCCCTCTACAGCGTAGATCATCTTCAATTGACTGCCATCTCCAGCTAAAAAGTTTGGCCAATGTTTAACCATCGAAAATGATGGTGAAGATTCTCCACCCATCCGCTCTTTCATCTCCGCCGGCGTGATTCGATCTTTTGTTAAAAATTCTATCAGAGCACCGTATTCAATTTTTGATATTTTCATTTTTCTAGGCGAGATCACTTCACCTTTTGTATCATTATTTTAAACTTTTTTGGGAATATTGTCCTGTCAGAGGCTTTTATACCCTCAAAAAGGTTGAGGGTATCAGGTAGAAAAAGGATTCCAGGAAATTTTAACCAGAACTCTTAAGGTCACAAATACATACGCCATTCCTTACAGAAAGCACCTTAAAAAATATTACAGAATGAACTCTTTTCTACAGATCAGTCTTTACAAGGAAGAAAATGACGTCTTTGTATTCGTATTCCTGCAGATTATGGTTTCTGAATTATCTCCTTTGCTAGTTTAAAACTTTCTCCAGGTACCCCAGGTATCATTCATGCGTAAACCAAACAAATTGAAAACATGCTCGAATTAATTACCATAAACAATTTTGTATTATGACTATTGACTATGCACTCTAAACTGTCGTGGACAGTTATCAGCTAATTCACACGATCAAGTGAGATTAGTAGATATGTAGTTCTTTGGGTCAGACGCACAAGTTTTATGGTTTGTTCGGAATGATACCATTTTTCAATAAAACTCAGCGCCCACACTATACCGATGTGGGGAACTCACTTGTTTTACTCCGCTAAATATGGGCCGATAGGATCAAAGTTCTTACTCTCATTAACAGCAATCGATAAATAATTGTGAGCCGGATAAAAAGTACTAACAAATTTAGTATGAACAATTTTAAGCATCTTTACGAGTCCATTCAATTGCTCAGTTGCGAACAATTAATAACTTCCTTCCCCTTAAAACAGATGAACAGCCTTAAATAAAATTTATTCTGTCTATTAAAACACTATGTTTGCGGCAATAATCCTCCTTTTGTAAAGCGACGGCATGCGCTAATACGTGCTACCGCAGTAGCGGTAGCAGCAGAATAAACCATTTCGAAATATATTTCAAATGAGCCAATAATTGCAGTAGCTACTCGAAAACGTGTTATTAGTCCCATGATAAATATCTTGCACTTTGCAGCTATGTTGAATTAAAAAGACGCTCGAGAGCAATTATCCGCCCTAGCATTTCTTTAAAGTAAAGCAGTAGATCAATTGGACCCGCCCATGACACTCATCTGGGTTGCCGCATAGACGACACCGAACAGGGTTCACCGCCAGACCCGTAATTATGCTGGATCTCCCATTTGGACCGCGGCTGCCTTAGCCGGCACAACTTGTTATTAAATAAAGTCATAAATCCTGGCGTGATATTCGCAGCCTTAGCAAAATCCACATTATAATTAACACGTAATATGATTAGCATAAGAGCTCATACATCTTTGTCTCCGGCAGTTTCATTATACTTGATTAAGTGGCTAAGTGGTACGGGCGTTTTCTAGTACATTTTCCTGGGGCAGAGCCCACGGACGAAATGGAGTGTACAGCACTTAGATGCATGGGCGTCACTGTGGAGTGATGGCACCTGATCCATGCATCCAACTTCCTCGTTGTTGCATTAGCATAAGCATGAGCGATGCTCCCAGTTTTCTCATAATAAATGTCATCATAATGAATCACTTAACACCGGCAAGGACCAGCGGCTCGAGGCGGAGCACAGCGATCATATTGGCCTTCGAGCTGAGACAACTTAAAATGCAATAAATCATTTTGCATAATTTGTATCTTTTAGCTGCTTACGCATTTGCATAATCTGCGGCAATAGTACTCGTATTCGTACTCGTATTCCAGCTCCGATCATTTTTCTGCGAGAGCATCAGGCAGGCAGATGGAGATCAAAGCTAGAAATTAATTCAATATCCGCAACCACTTACTGTTCACGCCAGAAGCTAGCTCGCGGGTATCATGTATGGTATGGATTGCATTATATAGCGTTGCGCAACGACCTTTGTCGAATGTTTAATCGATATTGGCTGGAACAGAATCGGAACGATGTCTTCCAGCGAATGATAATCATGCAAGAGCCAATTATACTTCTTCGGGCGAAGGTGTGTCTCGAAGGAGTGGACTTATTGAAAGTGATCTTTACGTTCTTCTTTCGAAAGGTAAAACATTCCTCAGGGTGTTCACAGTGGAATTTATTTACTAATAAAATTATGATAAAAGGTTCTGGAATTTGAGTAACGCACACAAATAGAATTTTTAATTTAAAGGTAACTTTTTTTAAAGGAAGAATGGAAGCATAAAATTTAATGTAGTACCTGTTAGCTGTGGACTGTGAATATAAAAAGTGAATTTGGTAACCAAATTATTTTGTGTAAGATTTCTACGTCATTACTTTTAATGAAAGAATATTATGTCGGATTTATTTTTCCATTTTATAATGATTGTTTTTAAGATTTTGCTGAAAAGATAATCAAATAATTGAATTTACTAACTCTACTTTAAGAAGTTATGCTCAGTCAGAAGATCGAAAATAACATGATTTTTGGATTTTTTCTCTTATGGCTATTCCCAAAATGGCGGACATTTATATTTAAAGTTTCGATTTTCGACAAAAATTCAATATTCAAAGACCTTATATAATAGGCACTTGCGTATTAATTTCTTATGTTTATATACATAAAATAAATAAAATAGCAAACTGTTCTAAGTATGTGATTAATATAACCATTTTTCAATTTAATCCTATTGCATTAGTTAAAAAATATGTACAAGAAACGCATAAAGCCCAGTTAAAGTGTGATATTTTGTATGGAAAAGTTATACAACTATCTCCTTTAATGCAATTCTTTGATGCAGAAAAACCTCTTATGTAATTAGCTTTGCTAAATCAGTTGCAGCACATGGCAAGCATACAAATAATAAAATTTTACATTATCTACCAAAAGTCTACATTGTCTACGCATTGTTTATCCCCAAGTGTAAACAATGAAAATCTACAAGTAAATGCCCATCACTGCTTTTCATCAGCGCTTTTTAAAATAACACAAAATCTTCCCTAGTATTAATTTCTTCCTGTAAGGTAATTTTATGGTGCTGGCAACAATACATACTCTTTCTTCTACCTAGAACCATAAATACATCATGCTTTCTTTAAATCTTAACAATCATAAATACTACCTGATATATACATTATTTCACTAATTTATACGTTCCTAAGAAGATAATTCTCACTCCTAGTCTGTACCCCTGATAAAATTGGGCTCGCCTTTCCTAGAAGCTGTTGTTCTATTGTTTACACTACGTTGACCCGAATTTACCACTAAGAATGCACAGAACCAAAACCTTCTAAACTACAAGCCATGAACTGGCCTTGAGCAAGAATATTGAACTCGTTTTTTATGAATGCTTTAAGATATCAGGAAGTGGTCCGTTGAATTTATAGGACCACTTTCTACTATCTTAAAGCGTTCATAAAGAAGAGTTCAATATTCTTGCTCAAGGCCAGTTCATGGCTTGTAGTTTAGAAGGTTTTGGCTTTCATGAATTTCTAGTTCTTTGTGGAAGTCATAAAAATCTTGACTGTGTAAAAACTGTCCCTGTAGCATATTCTCTGTGTGATGTGGACCTCTGAAAGTGGGTACAGTTGAGCATGCAATCACATCATATTGTCTTTAAAAACCTTCGCATAACGGATTATGAAAATTACATATTACTTTTAAAAATATAGTTTTAATTTGAGTTCTTAACCATATACTAATTCATTTCAATTCAATTCAATTTATTTTGTTACAACTCTACACAAGTAAGACATTCAATACAGTCTTTTAAATATGTGTAGGGAGATAAACATTAACTATTAAAAAAGAAGGAAAAGACGATGTTAAATTACCATACTTTTAAAAGAAAGTACGTTACTAAAAAAGGACTTGAATCATTAAACAATAAAAGAGAAATTAATAAGAAATTCAAGGACTACAATGGTAAGAATAACCTACCAGTAAAGTAACTAACTATAATAAGATTATATTAAAGTAACAATATACACGTAGGTATCTCAAAGAAAACTAAAATTAGATAGATCAACTCAAACATTTAGTGCTACGTCTCTGAATGCAGACGGAAGTTGATTCCACAGTCTAGTGGTCTGGACAAAAAATTTACGTTCAGAAACCTGGCTAGAAAATCTAGGAACGATCAGAGCATTAGTGCGACTAGAGCGCGCAAAAGGAAATCTATGGTGAAGGTATTCGAGCTGTTTACAATCAACTATATTATAAAGAACTATTAATATTTGTTGATAAATATAGGAGATTATGGAACATCTGACAACGGAGCTAGTACATGCAGATACATGATCGTATCTACGAAGTCCATAAATGTAACGAACCGCAGAGTTAAAAGCCACATTAAGTTTACGCATTAACGAGGAGTCCAAGAGTTAATTTGTTATTCCTAGAATATGCGGATACTGTCGAGAGGTCAGCGTTGATTTTGTCGATGACATCCTAAATAAGTCCCAAGGGCATAGAAATATAGAGTTGTAAATCATCCGCATAAAGATGAAATTTACAAAAGGTAATTGCGTTCTCCAAATTATTAATGGAAATTGAGAAAAACAGTGGCCTAGAATTGCACCCTGTGTGAAGATTACCTTATTGTTTATTAGAAAATATAATTTTATTCGTTATTTTCTTATAAAATAAGCAAAAATACTCGTCCAGTTGGTGGAGATCATTGCGATTCTAGCGCAGGAGCTAATAAATTATGAGCAAACTTCTGGTCCACTAAGTCACGCTCATTATTTTTCTTAATTACCATTTATATTGTATGCTAACTACTCTGACAACTTCCATATATTTATTCAGCAGAAAATCAATCTAAATGACAGATCTCAAAATACATATATGATTATACTATAATTATAATTCAATTAGCAGCAATAAAGTTGAAAGAAAAATTATAATTTATTTCAAGGTGACTGACGGAATTTTTTGCAATTGTACGAGAAAAAATTTCCATAATTTTCGAGAAATAGTGCTTATGATCCAGAGAAGTGTCATTCCATGGAAAATCGACGAATGATTGGACTATCTCTAAATTGGTAAATTGTTATATGTGAAATATTTTGGTTGGTATATGTGAAATATTTTGGTTTTGGGGCAATTATTTTTGGAGTTATGACTTTTTGAAAAATCATATCCTCTGAAATATAAAGCGTAGAACAGTCGTCAATGACTCACATTAAAGGCCAGGCTTCACGGAATATACAAAAAGTAATATAGGATCACATCAAGGAAGACCTTTTGTATCACTTTTTCCTCCTTCGTCCTTTAATCTAAAAAAATGCATATGTATTTTTAAATTATTTTATATTTTGATATGTTGTACGGTTGAATATTTTATAAATTCCTGCAAAATTTAAAATTGGAGCATCAATTGATTCATTATCAAATATAACTTTAAGTGTGCAAAACTGTAAACAACCTGAATAATTTTTGCACAATATCGTCGATTGAAAGGACAAAAATTAGAGGGCCAAAGTGGCTACCCTGAGGCACCCCAGATGTGGCCTCTATGACCATTGACCGAGAACCATGAAAAACAACCTGATAGGAGTAAGTATGCAATACATGCATTTGGTTCATTTCGCAACATTTATACCAAGTCAAGTGATAAACTTGAAAGCTTTATTCCGTCTTATGCTCGACAGATTTCATGTTCTTCGCTGGACATTTTTGGAAAGGGGTGTGTTTGAACGAAAAATTCCAATTTTTTTCCTAATACTTCAATGTTTTAAAGGGTATCTTAATTTTTTTCATAGGCCTTATAGTTTTTGCGCCAAGGCGAACTGTACATATGAGATAATTTTTCATATTCCCATAATCAATGTAAAATTAAGAACGAATTGTACTTCTTTGCACATTTAAAGATTTTGCTATCCAGGCCTGTAGCATAAAGAAGGCATAGTATAGAACTGTTCAAGATTTCAGTTTATGCAGCCGATTGCAATTCCTATGTGTGTAGTTAACTATGTAAATAAGGAGTTCTTCGAAAATAATTTAACAGAGAGTATTTCCCTATCACAATTAGAAAAATTGTTCTACAATATGGGCCTGTTCAAAAATGCATTTTCTGCAGTTGGCTGCAATTTCTACGCATGTAGTTAACCTATAACGAGAATAATTTTTGCAATACGGATATGAAGATCCAAGCAAAAGGGATACTGTCTGTTAAATATTATAAAAATATTCAAAAAAATTTTCATAGTTTATATAGTTAACTATACGTGCAGGAATTGCAGTCAACTGCGGAAGCTGCAATCTTGAACAGTTTCTATGTCATACATGATATATATAATGTTGACTAATATGTAGAAGACTTCATGTAGTTTTTTTTATTAATATATTGAATTTCATGAATAACACCATCAAATTTCCTTAAGGGGAAAGTGCGACTTAAAATTAATTTGAAGACAACTCACTCACGAAGCGTGATAATTGGCAGAGATTACGCATTTATTACGTAAAGAAATTCTGTGTAAATATTGTTCTCGTCAAATATTTTTTTCAAAATTAAATGTCAATTATACATACCCTAAGGGTCCATTTGGAGAAAAAAGAAAAGTCATGCAATAAAGGGTTAAGATGTTGTTCCAGTGGACAGAAAAAGTGGAAGTTTAGTTTATCACAAAGCTCTCACTTTATTGTATAATAATATTATATACATACATAATACACGTGGCTTTATACATATTTTTAATTGCATGACTGTAGATTTCATTTGAATTCTTACGTTCAATGTACCTCGGTGCGTCTCTGTGCGTCTGTGCGTCTCGCCTACGCAATTAATAATAAGGCTCAAGACCCTCAAGGGCCAACATTTGTCTTTTTCTTCCTGAGCCCTGTTTTTACATGGTCAACTGTCGCCGGCAACGTCACGAAGAGTTCACGCGATGTTTTCTCTAAAAGAAGCCACTACAGACAACATAGTTTTCAGCGAAGCTCTTGCGTAACTATCGCTATAATTTTTCTAATTTATAACATTTCTTTTCTTATCTGTTCGCTTAACACGAGTAGATCAAACTTATAGTGAGGATACCTCTCGATAATCAGAAAATTGTGCTACTTATCCTACCAGATGATGAGAAAACGGGCGTTCTTTTCACTGCTTTATTGACTTCCACTCTTTCCTAACTTCAACTTTACTATTTTGTTCAAAATATTTTCTCTTGCCTTCTTTGCAATTGCACAGGGGATCTATCTAGTCTGTATAAATACAGCCTGTTTGAAGATTTTTTACCAAAGCCAGCAATGGTATTAGAGGTAAGTTTGTGGTAGTAGACCTACCTGATATAAAACCATGCTGAGGATTGGAGAGAACACTTTTGCATTGTGGAGACAACTGGGAATGGATAATAGATTCCAACAGCTTAGGTATACAGGACAATTTAGCTATAGGTCTGTAATTATAAATCTGGCTCTATTACCTTTTTTGTGAATAGGTATGATGAGGGAAGTTTTCCATAGATTAGGAAATCACCAGCTATCGAGAGACTTTTGAAAAATAATGCGCAGGGGAATGACCAAAGGCCCGGAACATGACTTAACTACCTCCGGAGACACTCCTTGAGGACCCGCGGTGAATTCAAAGGCAAGATTGTCCATATGTGCGTTAATAATTTCGCCAGCGAAAAAGGGAGATAGATCAGCTGCACATGGATGGTAGTCACTGTGCGTAAAATTGCTAGTGTCTGGCTCAAAGTCAGAAGGACGAAACGCTCTATTGAAGAAAGTGGCAAACATATTGCAGATATCATTCGTATCACCGCTAGAATGCCCATCATAGATGCAGGATAATTATCAGTTTTTCTCTTAATGTTGACAAATTTATAAAATGCTCGTGGGTCCCCATAGAGTTCATTGCGAATGTTGATAATAAACTCCTCGTAGAGAGCGGATGAATAAGCCTTAAATTCATCGCAGCATGCAACGAATTTTTGGTGATCCGAAGGGTCTCTAGTTCTGAGAAAAGCCTTCCAAAGTCTGTTCTTCCTATTCCTCAAAGCTTTCGGCTCTCTGCTAAACTATGGAACTGAAATAGAAGATACTCTTTGACGCTCAAAAGGAACACAGGAGGCAAACACCTCGAAAATCTTGATGTAAAACATGTTCACGTCAGTGTCTATTCACTGGTACATAGCATAGCCTCACAATTCATGGAGGCGCGTCTATTCGACAAGTCCGTTAGGTTTGCATTTTTAAGGTTCAAAAAGAAAATCGATTCGTCGCTCTGGCTAATATCTTCAGGTTCATAACAGACAGATGTGCAATTAGTTAATTTTAGTCTGAATTTGAGAGGATTTAGTTTGAATCATTATTTATTTATCGTTGCATACAATTATTTCCGGAAATTAATGGAAGATTTAAAAATATTAAAATTGAAACGTTTTTATGCGAAAATTTATTGCTAAATTTCAACCTTTCATATTACCCATACTTTCAATAAGATCCTGCGTATGTGCATATTTACGGAAATTTTTAGATTTTATGCACAGTTGTGCACAAATATTTCTACTTTAGTATTAATACAAGAAAGCAATAAAATTTCCTTCATACCAGGGAGTGACTCAAAATACAATAACAGACCTGGAGTTTTATGGCAGTCATATGTTACAAGCACATGCTTCTTTCTAAGATATTCGTCGAATTTTATTTTTTACCCCTTTACACAGAGTTTTGAGTTCTAAGCAAAAGAAAATAGATTACAGAGATGTGGATTTTACTTACATTCAATAAGTTAATCAATGATATGATATAAGCGAACCTTAGGCCATATTTCGTAATTTTTGCTTTTATTTCCATTGAAATTTTATAAAGTTTGTTTACATTTTTATTTGGATATTGGAATAGCACAGCTATTACCATCTAATCTGACTGCAATCCGATCGCGTGTTTTACATTCGACTTTTTTCCAGTAACAAAGATAAAGTGTTTGCGGAACAGGATGAAAGTTACAAAAATTGGATGTTCCCGAAAGGTAACATTAATCTGAACCGTTAAACAAGAAGAGAAGCTATAACTGGTTTAGACCAATTATGTAATACTTCAGGTACAGAGAAGAAAAGAAAGTAACGGGCAGCACATAGGCGAATTTTTTACTTGGGTACTTAGATAAAGCAAAATAACAAATTTAACATTAACATATTTTAACACTAGAATTACCGAGGATAGAAATAATACGCTGAATAATGCAACTGAAAGAGAGACTACCAGCAGTCGGCTTGGTAGTTCTAGTGTTAAAAAATACTATGCAAGAACAAGAAGAACAAGATATTCAACCATAAACACGAGTCGGGTCTGCTTATAGTCCGTTTCAAGGGGGACCCTATTTGTTTTCTTCGTCATGTATAATAGGAATACTAAATTAATCTGAAGTGGCGCTTTTATTAAGTATTTCTACTTGAAGCAATTCCTCTACTTGTGGCGTGGACAACTCATGTATTGTACTTGAATTTTTCTGTACAAGGAGCGAAGGTCTAAAAATGTGTCACTTTAATGCACAGAGCTTGGTGAAAAAAGTTGACTAATTCAACTGCTTATTTAGTGAATCTTTGGTGTATGTAATCTGTGTTTCTGAGACCTGGTTAAAGTCTCATATAACTAATGCTATATTTACCTTACCTAATTACACCACGCGTACGCTGTGGAGTTTGTTTGTTTTTGAGAAAGTGTCTTCGAGGTCGTGTTGCAGTTCAATCTTGTATAGGAGATGGAACTAAATTCTTATTTGTCGAAATTGTAACTGGTGCAGATAGAGCTCTAATTGGAACTGGAACGTTACTAACTTTAACCCTTTTGAAAATAACTTCTCTCAGCTTAATACACTATATGCCCATATAGTTATAGCACGATATTTTAATTGTAATATGCTTTGCCCTGGCAGTTTCACAAATTTACTGTGTGAGATTGTTTCTGCATTCGGGCAGGGTGTAAACCCTGAGGTATCAACATACTTCGGCACTACATCCTCCACTTTACTTGACTTGCTTTTAGTTTATGATATATATTTAGTTGATTTCTTTAACCAAATGTCATTATCTGCCCTTTCCAGACATGAATTGAACTACTTGACTTACAGCTTAAACTTAACTATATCTGAAGGACAAAGTTTTACGTATCGAGCTTATAAGAGGATTAATCTTGATAACAATAATAATAATACGAATACGGTTATTAAGTAGAGTTTGTCTAATAGGAAGTTGCTGAAACTAATCGGCTGTCATTTCAAAACACGTGCACAGAATCAGAAAAGCCAAATTGCTTTAAATAGAGGAAACTCTGTAGTTTTAAACGCACATAAATAAAACCGAGTCAGATATTGTTTATGTCAATTTATTACATCTTATAAAAATAACGAAAAAGTACAGTGATTAATGATAGATATTTTCGAAGTGCGAACCGTTAGATTGTGCACAAAAATCAATTCTCTTTTAAAAACTGTGTCCAACATATCGTTCGTAATGCCGCGAACCACTTCCTGGATGGCCGCGATCAGTTCTTCTACTGTGCTGGGGTTTTTAGCGTAACAATGATCTTATATGTAACCCCCGGTAATTTTGCTTGTTTACGTACCTATTCATCCAAAAATGTGCTTCATCGGAATAAATAATCATTTTCTCATTAAGTTCTTCGGCTTCAAACATTCCCGTAATAGTGTTACAATATTCGATGCGTTTCGTCATGGCATGTTCAGTTAACAATTGATGAGTGCTTATTTTATACGGATGAAACTTTAAAAAATATTTCAAAATGTTGTGTAATGATGATTTGGTTATTTTTAATGCTTGAGCAGCTTTCCGAATCAAATCATTTGGATTTTGTTTGAAATAATGCTCAATTTCGTTGATCTTCTCTGGTGTAGTCACCGTAACAGATGGACCTGGCAACTCGTGTCTACGGTCCTGGAGTGTACCATACTCGACGATTATCCTACAAAAATTAACGTAAAATTACTTCAATGCAGTTTAATTGAATTGAAACACCAGTTGTGTGATAGATGAATATGAATAAATATTAAATTCTTACCTTTTCAGAGTGTTTTCGCTGACAACTCTATGAGTTCCAAACTTAGTACGAAACCCTCTATACGCATTACTATAAATTTTTCCCCTCGAGAAGAGACACTCAATAAGATATACTTTTTCTTCCGTGGTGAGCTCACTCATTTTGACGCGCGCGTACTTGCTTCAACCACGGCTGGAATAAAACTGCGGGGCCTCAGGTATGCGCCTTAGAAAAAGGGACCCCTATTGAATTCATGGAGGGAAGAGGCACATATTTAGTTTTAGCAACTTCCTATTGGACACCCTGTACATTCTTAGACACATCCAAGTCAAAGTACTCCTCCAATGCGGTTATACAAATGCTCATGGTTACCGCAATATTCCTGGAGAAGTTAATATGCAGAAGCGGGACTTCCTTTAAGAAACGGCTAAGAAACCCTACCCCGAAGCTGCGCGGATTCAATATTACAATTTAAGAGCTGGTGAATAAAAACTATATTGACAACATTACGACGTTCCTCCAGCGAAACCATTCCAATAAGTTTGAGTCGCTCGCGATAAGGTGGGAGGATCATAGGGCATCCCAAGGTAAATCCCGAAGCGGAAACCTCACGAATTTCCCTGAACCGATATGATATGGTATAGAAAGGATTCCACACCTAAGATGCATATTCAAGCTGTGGTTTGACGAACGAGTTGTATAGTGTCAAAGAAATCTCAAGATTAGAAAACTCCCTGAACCAATGTATAATAAAGCCAAGCATGGAATTACTCCTAAAAACCACATAATTAACTTGGTAAACGAAATCAAAATTTGTATCAAGTTTCACGCCAATATCAATAACAGATTGTACACGAGGAATGCTGTCCACGGCAAAAAAACGACATGATCTCACACTTATTTATGTTCAGCTCCAAGTTATTGTGTCTGTACGATGAATGTGTTTGTGGCCGCACCTTAGTAAATAGTTCTAAAAACTAATCCCGAGTCTCGATTCCCGGCTACCGGAAGCAAGTATGGAGGAGACGAGGAGATCACCGGCGAAAGCTAGTCTAGGTACTCACGCGGCCACAGTAACACGTATTTCAAATCAAATAAATATTTTATTTAAGTTAACACAGTTGTTTCTTTTAACGCGATATAAGGTGGAAAAGTAGCGTTTCTATATAGTGCGTCCCGCTACA
>QYTT01094096.1:11692-31802 GCA_006980735.1 Dasypogon diadema
TCCGTACGGCACTAATGACAGCCAAATAACAAGGAAATCATATGACTTCGAAACAGCCGATTCTTTCGAACAAACTCTACGGTGCAATTTGAAACAGGTACAACTCTGGCGTTGAACTCCACGCTGTATTGGAAACGCGTCTTAATGCTTTTTCCTCCCTACCTTCCTGCATTTGTTAAATTTCACCTATGAACAGTGGTTGTCTCACCATCCGTTCTCGTTTCGAATCAGTTTGGTATAATGCAAATTTATTTTCTCCTACAAATATTCCCTTTTCCAAAAATCAGTGCCTTTATTCTTTAGGTATTTCGCAATCTCAATTTGTGCTAGCGTTTTTTTTTTTTATTTAGAATTCACTCTCAATAATTTTTAAAATTCACTTTCATATTAGGTATATATGTCATCGTCACTTACTATCGTCATAATTAAAGATGTATTACTGTTTATTTAAACCGTTGAAAATTAAATATTCGTAATTAACTAGACTAACTCAAGATAATTTCTGCAATATACGTTTCTGAAATCTTTGTAATATACTTGCAGTTTAACCCAGAAGTAGAACAGCCTGCTATTTCTATATTGGTGAAACCACTCGGTGACCGAGAATATCTACCTCCAAGTTTAAAAAGCGTTGTAAAATTAGCACATACACACTTGCCCAAGTCGCTTAGATTAATTAGCGTGCTTGAGGCTTTTCGCGAAATAACGAATCTTGTGCGATACGAACTTATTGTTAAATCCATTGACAATACTAATACAGAAGTTATTTGCCACATTGTTGTGAAAGAAAAACCATGGTTAAGTTCTCAGTTTGGGAAAAAATACAGATTTCTTGACCATACCAATTGTTCTTCATATTATAATACAGAAGAGTTAGACAATGAAGAGAATTATGAGCCATTAGCTTATAATCAAAGAGAAGCTGAAGTACCTTATAACAACTTAATAAGCCTCGAGACCCAGATTTTACCAAAACCCCAAAATACGGAAGAAAACTTTGAAGAAATATCTGAAAAACCGCAAGACTTAAGTAGAGATGCAGCTGCCATTCTAGATTCACTTTTCGACATTCCGCCTGAAATCTCTCACTCGGAGAAAGAAGCAAATGTAAATATGAAAAATGACGGCAGTAATGAAGAAAGATCGCCTAATAGCAGAGTAAAAAGAAGCACAGATACACAAAAAATCAGTAAAAATATGCAAAACATTGCGTCAGAGGTAAGTTCTTAAAAATATCCGATATCTATGCAAAATAAATTAACAAACTTCATCACTCTAATTAAAAATGGATACGGTAAGACAGAGTAGATTAAAAAATCACTACACAAGAATAGTATAACTAGATACATAAGCAAATTCATGGTCCTGCAGAATGTGTATCATACTGTTTTGTTTACATTAGCCCTCGTGTTTACAACCGATTTGTCATATTAATCGGTTACTAATTCATTATGCAGTTAACATTTGATTATGCGGATAAGCATTCAGTAGAAAACTGATTACCAACTATAACAAAAGAAGAACATGATTGTACTCTTTCAGGAAACGCTCAGCGTACAAATTAACAGCATCATCGAATTTTCTCTTACATTCGCCATGAAGCAAAATCATTTCAATTTTTTCTTGCATAGTTACATAACCCATGATACGAAGTTTAAACGGAATGACAATGGAATGGAACGCTTTTCTAAAATTGATTAAAAACTTCTTCTAATTAGAGAAGTAACACCACACAGCCACCAACAACTTTGGAAAAGCCCTAGGTATTTTGTGGCATAGAAGCCAAATGTGTAATGAAAACGGGGGTTCCCAATTGAGATTTGAAAGCTGCCCACGCCGCATCCACAGGTGGAAGGGGAAGGCCGATTTTAATACAGGCAGATGTCCCTCTTATATATAGATCTATAGATATTAATTTTTCGTCTTGGGACAAGTTTTTTGTATGATGCGTATTTTTCGAGTTATTTTGATTTGTCAGGATGAATGGAACACCCTGTATATATACAAGGTGACCCGTATGGTTATGTTCAAACTTTGAGAGCGCAAAGCGGTCTTAATTCCAAGAATAAAAGATGCAAAAGTTCTAGGCTGATTTTTATTTGTTTGAAAGTTATAGGTTAACAAAATTAAATTCGCAAGTTAACTAAAAACTGATCTTAGTTAAAGCAAACAAACTTATTTTTGAGAATAACAACTGTAAATATCACTGGAATTTTATTTTTAAGTTTCAAAAATTGGTTTCAGTGACTGTAGACATTTAATTGCTTTGCGAATTGCGAAATGCCTTTTGTTTCTTTGTTTGCTGCTTTGTTTGTCGACCTACAACTTTTACGTGTTTTATTCTTAAAATTAAATCCATGAACATAAAGATACAGGACACCTTGTATATATACATATATATATATATATCTATATTCTTTTCACTGCTAGTTAGTTTTGATTCAATTTTTTAGTTTCTATCAATGTTGACAAAATTCTTTAAAAACCAAATTTTCTGAGTGGTTAACTCACTAACAGAATACCGAACACTCTTATTATTTTGTATAGTGTATATATACACTGCTTTAAAAGCAACAAATTTTAAGATGTATATATTTTATCTTTATTTTTCTTAAATGGCTAATAAATAATACATGCACAGAAAATACTTATTTAAACTCCCTCGTTAAGAAACGAAAAGAGTATCAATTTTTCGAGTATGATATAGAATTCTAGGAAATACATTATTACTGCAGTAATCCGAAATCGCACATAAACATTTTTAAAGTTCTGTAATATTTCTTGTAACTAAAATATATTAATGCATACATATTCGTATCACACACTGTGCTTTATCAGAACATTATGCCAACTAATTTTCATAAAAATATTAGGAGTTTAATTTTGCTCTAAAATATATTCCTGATATACATATATATATTTTCAGACTAATATAGGAAGAGTTCGTTTAGAGAAGAAAGATTATAGTAACCTAAAGAGTTTCATTGAAGAGTACTTGGAAAATGTAATTGCAGATGAAGAGAAATACAGGTTTGTTTATGAAAATATATAAATATATGTATGTATATATACATATTTCTGTCATTTTTTGTAGAATTATCAAAGCGTTTGAGGTTCGTAATCAAAATAACTTGGAAGAAGAACAAGAAATTATAATAGAACTGGCCAATCGCAACGGAACTCAAATAAATTGCCAAATTAAAATCAGGCCCAACACAGAAAACAAATCAAAAGACCTAAAAGTGGACATATATTGCCCGAATTTAATAGACATAACAGTTTCAACAAATACACTGAATAAACAACATCAAAGAAAAGAAAAGGCAAAGAAATTGATACATCATGCTCCTGCTTTATTTTTAAAATATCAGAGCAAATACAATAAAAATTATCATCAGTCTGAGAGGGCAAGCAGATACTCTACATTTAAAAAGAACTTAGCGAAAATTGATGAACTAAATGAACACGAGCAAGGTAAATAGAATGCAAAACCAAATCTCAGCATGCATATTAGTACTATTTTATTATAAATTTTGTTAAAATCCTTTCATCGGTTGCATCAGAAAACTAGAAAATAATTTAGAGCTTAGCTTTAATGCGTTTTTATAGAAATACCTTAGAAAATGCTTTTTTCTTGTTCAAATGTACGATCGAAGTTTTTTTTTGTTAAATGAAGAAGCAAGCACCAAGATACCCACAAATTCTTAAAGATTTTCGTAGTATAATTAATGTAGCTGCGTTTGAAGGAAAAGACGAATGCGATTCCAGAAGTTTTAAATTTTAAAGTAATTCGGTAATTCTTTCTTATTGCAAAGAACCTCGGAATCCGCAACTTATGAGAGTAGGAAACAAAATTTTTTGATGGAAAGATTTATAGGATCAGGAAAAATATGTAAAATATATGAAAATAATTATGGCTACTTTCAAAATAGACTTCTTATCACTTTGACTTATGCAAATAGCTCAGTTTGCGTACCATTATTTTGTTCATTTATATTTATTATCCTTCGATATTCCTCGAAGAATTCAATTCAATTCAATTCAATTCCTCGAAGAAAGAAAGCAATTTTGATGGAGATCCCTGGTATGTGTTGCAGCACATCGGTCATCATGTATATCTGAACCGACTGATCATTGATTAACGTGAATTTTGAGCTAGTGTTTTAATATTTAGACATTTTTCCACTTAATACCCAGGGTTTTAAGTGAAGAAAGTGCCCAAAATCATAAAACCTCGCCCCTTCAGGAATGAAGTTGTTTAGCCTTAGTGAAATCCTAGTGACTTAGTAAAATTTGTTCACAACTTGCTATCATACTTACGAATTTTGTTATAAACTTGTAAGCCCGTCTGGAAGCAATGCAACATTTAAGTACTTTTGATTTTTTAATATATTTAGCACATTAACAAAACTGTATATTATTGAGTTCTTACAACAGTAGTAGTAACAAATGAATTACACGTAAAAAATTTGTAGGGACTGCTGTCTACGGTATTACCGAATTTGCTGACTTGACTGAAGATGAATTCAGACAAAGAACTGGACTCCTAATTGGAGAATCGAAGAACAATATAAAAAATATTGTAGCCGATATTCCAAATTTCAAGCTACCATCTGAGTTTGACTGGAGGAAAAGAGGAGCAGTATCTAAGGTATTTATATATTACAGGTTATTCAATTTACGATATGATAATATGTCGAAAATAGGTAAAAAATCAAGGCGTTTGCGGATCTTGCTGGGCATTTAGCGTCACTGGTAATATTGAAGGACTCCATGCCATTAGAACTGGGAAATTAGAAGAGTATTCTGAACAAGAGTTACTAGATTGTGATTCGATTGATTCAGCTTGCTTGGGAGGCTTACCGGATAACGCATACAAGTTTGTACCTTTTCCAATTGCTATTATGTATTTTTGTGGCAAAGAGTCTAGACTGCATATTATTTCTTTCAAACATATTATTATACAATGATGAGAATGAAAATGAAAATGATGAAATGTACATTGCTAATGCACGTATCATTTGCTTAAATGTTATTGAATTTTCTTAAATCTTCTTAAGTTATATTGTGTCTTAATTTAATACAACTTTAGTTGCTTCATTTTATTTTATTTTCCTTTCTCAAATGTAAATCCCGCTAAATTGTATTTTAAAAAACTATATAATCGTTAGTACACTTGCCAATAAGTTGCAAAATAACAAGAACAAACAATCGGAATATATTATGCAAAGTTATGTTTTTTACTGTATTTCTATAATAAATGGAAAAATGTTAATTTCAGAGCGATTGAAGATCTGGGTGGATTGGAACTAGAATCGGAGTATCCATATAAAGCTAAAAAAGATAAATGCCATTTTAACAACACTCTTGTTCATGCAAAAATTAAAGGAGCCGTTGATTTGCCAAAGAATGAAACTGCAATGGCTCTGTGGCTTGTAGCCAATGGCCCAATATCAATTGGTAAGTAAAACATATTCTCTTAAATAAATCTAAATAAAAAATAATCTAATAAAATCTGTAATTTATTTTAGGAATAAACGCAAACGCTATGCAGTTTTATCGCGGAGGTATATCACATCCTTGGAAACTCCTTTGTCGACCTGGTAGCATTGATCATGGAGTTCTAATTGTTGGATTTGGAGTAAAAGAATATCCTCGTTTCAATAAAACTCTGCCTTATTGGTTGATAAAAAATTCTTGGGGTGATAGGTGGGGAGAACAAGGCTATTATCGAGTATACAGAGGTGATAACACTTGCGGAGTAAATACAATGGCAAGTAGCGCTATTTTAGCATAAAAGCTAAATGATTATACGTACATACATAGTTAGGTGTAAATATAAATTCATGCAAATGATTATTTTCGTACATTGTTATAACTTGTCTTTAAATAGACTTGGTTTATTTTCGAATAAGAACTACTAAAAATGCTGTAGATATTTTATATTCAAATTTTTATTACAAAATAGGCAATAAAATATTGTTTTCCATACCTCATAATGTTTTCTTTAATTTTTGAGTTCCCCATCCACTTGATCACTTCCATTTCTAACTTTCAGAGTTTGCATTGTAATAATAGCAAAGTTAATAGGATTTTTGTTTTTCAATGTTGGCTGCCATGTGTATCATCGATGATACACACTTAAAAGCTCTCTCAGGACGAATGCATTTTAATGCGTAATTCTCTCACGAAAGCTTTTATGCTAATTGTGGCAGCCAACGTATTAAATTTAAATCTCACTGCCAATATCAGTTTCAACTCATGTCAGTGATGGTGAAAACTGTGCCCGCTGGCAATAAAGCTTAAAGCTCTACGATACGCGTGCAATTGATGCATATTCATATAGTGACTGCTTTTCAATGGCTTTGTGTGCAATCAAGCTCGTACTCGATTTTCGGATAGCGATTCCATTCTATCCGCTGCTTTCTGTGCGCAAATCGTATATCCGAAGAAATTTTCCCTAGAGAGAGCGATGTACTGCTAATAATCGGTCTCCACCCCATTATCAAATTGAAGCTCTTATAAATGTGTGAGTTCAAGAGAGGAAAGCTCATTTTGCCCAGCATTTATCTAATTAATAATATTTTTAAAGCTTGTATAAGTCTATAAACTGTAGCATAGGTTTGGTTTCAATATTATTCTAAATGCTCCCAAAATATAAAAATAAAAATTTCAGGGTTATTTAAAAGTTTTCGTTGAGCAGCATTTTTTTCTTAGAAAAAATTATTTCAATTTTAATGTTACAGTTTGTGAAGAATATAGCGTTGATTATAATAAAAAAATCAAGCGTATATATTTAAAAACAAAGAAGTTACAGGGAAATAGTAGCTTTTGGGATAATGCAAAAAACTGAAGACACGTTATACTGCACAAACTCTGCTAGCCTTCATTATAATATTCCATTAAAAATATTTTTACCTTACTATAAATTGTTAGAATTGTCCAGCACCGTATGTAAGTCCTTCTTATATTATGTAGCTATTATATTACTATTATATAACTGCTGCGGCGTTCCAAACTCAGGTAAAATTGTTAGGACGGAGCGCTGTCCCATTAGCATAAAACATGAGGAATACTATATTTTAGTTGAAAAAAATACACAGAAGTGTTTGGAAAACATAATAATAAAATAAAAATAAAAAAAATTGAAATTTTTGAATTTTTTGGATAAATTGCCCCCTTAAGCAGTTTCTGATCACATGCAAAACACACTAAAACCTTAATGTCTACGGGTGTACCTTTTGCTTAGCACTTCACAAAAGGGAGAAAATGCAACGCAGCGACCTTATAGACTTGCAAACGGCTTTTTGGTATAATTTGCAGACTTAAGTCGAAGATGTTATTATAGGTATGCTTAGCTATAATAAGACCCAGCTTCACACAGGCTCCACCATTTTGCGCAAAAATTTTTAAGTTTACTTAAAATGAAAATTCATTCAGCGCAGTGCATACCTGATGCAGGCAATATTTTGTAATTTAATTTTTAACAAGGCCTCAGAAAGTTCAAATAGGTGTGGCGCAAAATTTTACTGGTGAAATATTAATAAAAATTATGTAATCAACAAAAGACTGGTTATATTCTTTATTTTGTGAAAAATTTAACTTCGCTAAGTGGTATTAGCTACTTTTTGTCAGTGTATATCATTGGTATCAATTTCTCCTATTTTTTAATGGTGAGCATGCATGCCCATCACTGAAAAATACAAGAAGAAGATTTAGAAGAAAAAAAAAAGAAACTACAGAAAATTTCAGAAGGAGATTTTCTCAAAGGAAAGTAACGTTACTAAATGCTGTAAAGGAATTTCTAGATAAGTCACCAAAGAAAAAGCCTCTGAATGATCACAAACCTGGAGAGACTTGGTGTTGTTGTTTTTTAAATCAGCACAGAACCCCTGCTATAATAAGTACAGCAAGTAGCAAGTTTATCTCTTTCCGAAAACTATATAAAACAATAGTTTAAAAAAATTCAAAGCCATTTACAAGAAGAAAAGTTATTAGGTATCATTAATGACGTGATAATCGTAAGGCTATAGCATTAAAAGGAGTCAAAATCGTATATAAAGCCGGTAGGCGAAAGGCGAAGGGAAGCATAACTGTAATGTTTACATTTTCAGCGAGTGGAAATATAACCCCACCAATGTTAATATGTATATCCATATAAAAGGTTACCTAAAGAGGTTGGAGGATCAGTTCCAGAAGATTGGGTAATAGGCTTGAGTGTTGATGGTTGGGTGAATGGTGATCATAAAATTATGAGTATATTTCGCGTTACTGGACTTTTTCCTTTTAACACTGACTCGATATATTTTTCAAAATTCATAGGCAAAGGCCCAGGTTCAGAAAAAGTTTCTTGCACGGAAACGGTGTTTGCAGTGAAATATCAAATGAGAACAAAAACTTAAGATACATTTAATAGCGAGTTCAATATTGTTTATACTTTTTATGCAGAGTTGAAGCCAAAGCCAACTGTCAATGATTTCAATCAGGATTTGATAATGAAAATCTTAATGATTCTTTAAATAATACAAGCAATGTCCAATTCCTACAGTTTTTAAAGATGAAAACGTTAACTTACTCGATGTAAATCTTGTACAAAATAAGGAAAACCAAATGAATACTTTCAATAATGAAGAAAGAGAAGAGGAATGTGTTATTAAAGATTACCTCACTTTTGCTATAATTCCTACAAGGAGGGGATGAAAAGGCGCGAATACCATTTGCAATTACTTCAAAGGACTGGAAAGAAATTGAATTAGAAAGAGTGAAATAAAAACAAGAAAACAAAAAAAATAAAAACAACAAAACAAAAAAAATAAAAACAAGAAAACAAAAAAAATAAAAACAAGAAAACAACAAAAAAAATAAAAACTAAGACAAAAAAGGAGATATATAGAAGAACATATCGTCGACCTAATCCTAAAACCTCGTAAGTGCCAAAAATCAAATTTTATGGGGGAGCGGGAAAACTTAAAATTTATATAATTACGAACTTTTTAAAATACATTTTTAGGTGATTTCCGGTTTTTCCAAAATTTCTAAATTTACGTCATGGATACCTTGCGGCTAGTGTTATCGTTTACGATTAAATACACGAAATCGTAAAAAGTGGAGTTACGAGGATTTAGGATTAGGCCACTTTTATGTTCAAATAAATTATGTGTGCTTACCTACTTAGTTTTATTATCTCCTTTAAGTCATGTCCATAACTAAAATTCAGACTGCCCACGAGAAAAAAAAAACCACATGCCCATAATCCAAATTTCGGGTTTTGTTCAGATAAACTAAAAACACTTAAATTTCTTATGATTAAATGATTTTAATTTAAATGAATCTAAATTATAGAAAGTGAAGCAAGCATAAGAAGCCCTTTCCGAGTTGAAAATTTTCTGCGTTTAATTATTAAAATAATTTCAAAATGGGAAACTTCTTAAGGGGACCCACGACTAACATTTAACCTTAATAGTAGTGCTTAGAGTGCTTCAATTTCATTTCTGGTTAATATATTTTATTTGCTCTGAAGCTACTTGCAATAAAAAATCCTTATTAACATTAGCTTAATATTTTAAAAAGCAGATAAAAAAGAAAGAAATTTATAAAAAATCGTTTTTAGGTTTATACATATAACATAAGTAAAATTTTTAATTTGTTATTGTTTCCTGTACAATTTCTATGTTGAGTTCCTTTCGTTTTAAATACGAAAAAATGTGTGGTATGGAATAAAATTCAATTAAAACTATTTTGTAATAAAAATTTTTCATTATGTACCCAACGTCAGCAATAGAAATTACTATGAGAAATCCCCCAAGAATGAGACAAAATTTTGGAAGATTTATGTAAAAAGTACATGTTCTACATGCTGCCAGGCCTAAATCTAAATTTTCCCTCGCACATAAATTTATTGATTTTATCATTTTGGTCACGTTCTGTTCCCATGTTGATACATTTTAACGAAAGGCTGATTCAATATTTCGAACTCTACTAGATATCTTGTAATGTACACGTCAGTTCGTTTGCACTTCAACACTAGTTGCCATTATATTATATGGTTTCTACGGCTGTAAAAAGGGAACTACATAAAATAATGTAGTTTAGTGCACTATGTGGTACTTTCAGAATCAATGATTTCATGTTTTCAGATAGTTTCAAAATACCTGGAGTATTCCAGAATTTATTGTCAAGAGTATTTTGCAGTAGGTAGTGGCACTCTTTAATATTTCAAATGTTGTCCGTAATCCTACTCTTTAACCAATGAATAAGAAACTAAAGGGATGGCCAAAAGCGGAATTTTAGAAGAATTTTTCAACACCACTGACCCTTACCCCTGCATATGCACATTTGCCTTAGCTGTAGCAGGTTTATTTTTTGGGAACTGGAAATTCGGGACTAAAGTAACTTTTAAAGTTTAATTGCCCCCAAGAAAATTTTATTCTCACGGCGCCCCTATGCGAAATTAAACAATTTTAAACAAAAAGAAAAGAATATCACGTTTATTGTCTTATTTGCTAACGAAATACATTCTTCCTCGCGATTTTCCATTTTTGAAAGTCCCATTACAGATAAACAGTTAGAACGCGCCACCTGGCCCGCCTTAGAATTAACTCTTTTGCAGGCCAATTGAAGAGAACTTATTCCGATGAAGCACACAAAAAAGTCGAAACAAGACAACACCGAAAACGAAGAAGAGGAGCCTAAAAAATTTGAAGACACCGATTTGAAAGAATTATTGGATGAAGATCCACGCCAAATGCAACAAAAACTTGCAGAAGCATTAAATGTTGATAGGACTACTATTGGTAAATGCAATGGTAAGGAAGCAGGGAAATTTGGTACCATTGAGAAAGGCAAAAGAAGAGAGGACTTTTGCTTTAAATAGTTACTGGTGACGAAAAATGGATCTATTATGATAACCCAAAGCGTAAACCAGCTTATGTAAGGCGTATTGAACCAGGCCCATCAACAACAAAACGAAATATTCATGTCAAAAAGGTAATGCTCTGTATTTGATGGGATCAGAAAGGTGTGGTGTATCATGAACTGCTGAAACCAAATGAAAATGTCAAAATTATCCCTCAACATGACAACGCAAGGCCTCATATTTGCTGTACATGTTAAGAACTATTTGGAAGGACAAAACTGGGAAGTTTTATCACACCCGCGGTATTCGCCAGATATTGCTCCAACAGATTACCACTTTTTCCGATTAATGAGCAATGCGCTAAACGAACAGCGGTTCAACAATTTTGAAGAAATTGAAAAATGGGTACGGGACTGGACTGCTTCGAAAGATGAGGAATTCTTTGAATGCGGAATTCGTATTTTGCCTGAAAGATGGGGAAATATTGTGGCTTTGGATAGACAATACTTTGAATAAAAAAATAAATTTTTTACTAAATAAAAAAAAAATATTTATTTTCCAGTAAAAAAAGGCGGAAATTAATTCACACACCCGATATTAAACATAAAGAAATTTTCAGTTGTTTTTTTAAGGACCCCACCACTACTCTGTAACTGACACTGTAACTTAATTCTTTTCAGTTATACAAAAGCATATACGTATTATATTAAAACATAAAATTATTGTCTCATCATAATTCCATTTGGAGATCCTGATAGGCAAAAAACGTTTGCTTAAATTTCTCATAGCTGTGTATGCACGTTATGAATATGGCTTTAAAATCAAATATAAACCTGTTTAGCTTAAGCAGGGTAGAGTAGAAATTTCCGCTAAAGAGGATTTTGTTCAAAGTAGAACAAAAGGAGTAGCTTTGAGATACATATTTTTCCTTCCCTGAAGGAGTTATATTTATCAAAATTCAGAGGAAGTAATTATTCATTTCATCTCCTTAAAATTAGTAATTTTCACTAGAATGTTATTGCCGGATAAAATATCTTTTTTGACTTCAGGGGAGATACGAGTTGAAATAAATATAATAAAAGAGATCCCAGAGAAATTGTGTTTGAACTCTTGATTCAAAAGGCTATTACAATAGTACTCTCAGGCAAAAGTATAAAAGCTAATTTCGTCGAGCTTATTTCACTTTGCAACTAATTTAAATCCGGAATATTTTTCAGTGTTTGAAGTATTAACTTTAAAGTATTTATTAAGAAATTAACATAGTATGCAAGATGCTTTCAAATGAAACGTTAATGACAACCCAGAGAAATTCACTCATATAGTATGTTTGGATACAAGGTAAATTTTAGCTCTTGTTGAAATAAATTATTTAACTCTTGACTCCAACACCCTATGCAGACAGTTCCGTTGTTAAATTAATTTTTTTATAGTAAAAAACGAGCGAATTCTTACATATGCAAAACTGTGAATTGGATTGGAGCCAAGAAACAGGAAGTCATTAATTAAGAGAAGAAAAAGAGCAGGGGACAATACAGATCGCTGCGGTACGCCGGCATGATATAGTAAACGTTGGAGGAGGTGGCGTGAAAGAGGAGGTAAAATTAGTTTTGATGAACTTAACAAGCAACCAGAGACCTTCACTGCCTCTAGGGTATATGTTTTGAAATAGAGATGAGACTTACAAATAATATAGAGTTATGACCACTGGAAAAACACTTTTGAAGAGGTCATGGTTTCTCAATACCTACTAAAGCTAAGAGAGTTATTTGTAGTAGTTTTATTATTTTACCATCTATCTGATCCACTTAAACTGTGGAAAATCTTCAAAGGCGATATCAGTGAAGACATTCGATACAGACTTGTCAGCAAAACCAAGACTTTATTTTCCACTTGAATAATAACAACTATGCAAGGAAAGCTGATACAAAAATTTGAGGGATGTTAGTTTATGTTCCTCTATTACATTACTCTGAACACGATGTTATCGCTTTCGCTTCTTTTGGCATTGCCGCAATGCTATTGACTGATAGGAAAATCGCGCACCATAGAAAGTGTACTTAGATCTCACCAGATCTACCACTTGCTTTCAAGAGGTTTCAGTTTTCTTTGAAAGTGGAATCTGCACTCACAATAAATAAAATTTCAAACAGTGGGAATTGATTTGAAAAAAGAATGGTTTTCTCACGGCTAATTATATGTGGAGTTCTTCTCCAGAAAATCAATATATTTTGTATCTAAAAAATAATAAAGCATCATCGTACAGTGATTTTCTTACCAATAATAAAAATCAAAGCCGTATAAAAAAGACCTACGCAAAAAGAACATAGTATAGGTATATCTATTTCCGGAATCCACGCCAACGAAATCGCGGACGATCCTAGCAATATATATAAAATTCCACAATGTAGTCTGTCAATACATAGTACCGATTTTTCAGACAATTCCATAAATTGATCACTTTTGAATAATTGCGTTGCTATTAGACCGAAATAATGGAAACATTTTATTTAAATGTGTACGCTTTATAGAAAGTAACTTTAATCTAATGAAAAAGTTTTCTTGAAATGCGAATTTAATTATTTTTCCTAATGCTGCAAGGTTGCATTGTTTTTTTTCTTATAATCCCACAATTTTATTTGTTTTATTCAGAGTATGCTCCTTTCTCGTGAACATACTTTGACGGTACATTTTCAGCTTTTTCGTTTTTCTCCCTGATAATGCTATAAAAGTCGAATCTGCTTTCACGGCATCCCTTTGTAAACTGTGATATAGTTAACAACACATTGGGGCACCCCTTCAGTTTCTTGATTGGATTAAGCTGAGCCAAGTGGAATCCTTCTGTTACAAAATTTCTAAGCCAATTATGCCAGCTAAAGTAAGTGCGTTTCATAGTACTTCAGTTTCTTTTCGCCCTGAGGATGTTCTGTAATGAAACCAATACAAACATTTTTCCTAGAGATTGTGAGGTAACTCGATACTCTCTCATAGAAAAAGAGCATAAGTAGTTTTAGTCCTATGTCAACAGAACTTATCTGTATCGTATCTACTTAACTGTGAACATTTAGTGGACACTTTCAGAGCTTTTATCATCCTAACAATTTGCTAAACTTTGAAATTAATATCGGAGAATTTTGTTGTCTACAGCTGCTGCCCTAAAGTTAAGGCACAAATATGTAAATCTACAAAAGATATATTTCGATTAATTACAACTTGGATATTATTGTATAATATTGATTGCTGACATGTGTACTGTGTTCTAAAGAGTAAGTCAACTGTTACTCCCGTCTGCCTTATTTTCGACTTGTGAATTGTTTCTACTTGCCCGACGGCAAGTTTTTGAGTCAACTGATTTTTTGTGCACAAATTAAACATACAATATTGAAGACATACAGTTTTGTATCCTATTCACGCAATAAATAGACTATAGTGCTATAGTTTTTCTCGTTAACCGTTTTTGTGCCAACGAACACACATTCTGACTTTAATTGTATTATCAATGTCAGAAGCACGCACTCACCGGTGATAAGAACAAGAATAAAACACAATCTTTGCTGCCTATGAATGGAATGTCAGTTCGTTTGGCGTATATGAACAAGAAAAGAAGTAACTTTAACGAACACAATTACCAAGCAATTAAACACTCTTTCAACCGAATTAGAGGCTAAATTTAGTTCCTCGCAGGACAGTCTTAAAGCTGTCCTTCCTACTCCTAAGAAACGCTTAATAAACACCATAATGGAGAGGTTATCATCAGCACTGCTTAATATCGCTAATCTTGAACATCAGTTCAATCGAATATAAAGATGAAGTTGAAACTAAAAGCGATGTACCGATGTACTCCCCAGGCCTTTCGTCTACAGATTATCATCCAGTGTTGCTAAGCTCGAGAAAATGCTATCCCCTAGAATTTGCTTTAAAATCCCCTAAAATAGTACCTTTGCCTATGAAAATCCCTCAAATAAGTTTTTTCACGTTTTTCGCATTTATAGCAACAAACTCTTTATTTCAAAATGAAAATGTAGAAGGAAGTCAAATTTCTTCAATATCCATTTCTGAAAAATATTGATATATATCATTTTCTAGTATTATTTAAAATTCTGGAAGGAAGAGATTCCCTGTGAAGGATATTCCACAGATAAATAGTTTGATCTATGTCACCACAAAGATTGCTAAATGTTTGGGCCAGCTCTGTGATGTCTGCTCTAACATGACTTGTAGCTTTATGCACAGAAAAACACGAAATCTTTTTCAAGGTATTTATATTTTCCGGACCTCTGTTAATAACCGTGTAGATTTGTCTATATTGGGCTTGTCTCTTCTGACCTTGTGCAAACCAATTATGACTTTCCTTGATCATATAATTCAAATGACAAGGTAAATGGTTGCACGCATGCTCTGCCGCAAGATACAAAGAATAACCTAATAACTACCAAGTTTTGTACAGAATCCTTTAAAATTGTTGATAGTGAATATTGAGTTCCTACCATTACACTCGCCCCGTCTACACCTACCCCTATTAGTTTTTCCAAGGAAATGCCTTTATTTTTTAAGCGGCCTTTTATAGATGAAGCATTTGTAACAGCATCACCGGGCGGAATTTCCACAAGATTGAAAAAGGTGCTTACTAGTCTAGATTCCGGTTTGTTATAATATTTTATCATACAACATATGATATTTTTTTAGTATCTACCGCTGTGCTTTCATATATTATTAAAGAATATGCATATCTCCTATAGGCCGGAAATCAAATCTTCTAAAAAGCATGATGAAAGGCAATTTCTTATCATTGAGGCGGTATTTTTAGTTCTGAATCCGGATCTAATCCCTTGATTACATTACCTAGATGGTTAACTGCATTTATTGAGCAATGTTCAGAAATAAATGCTAATGCTGCAATTTTTAATCCCACTTTTCTGATATTGTACTTTTCACAAAGGATGTCATTTTTTATAGCCTTTTAAAAAGCTGTTGTTAGCTTCGTATTTTTTTAATATTTTATATGTTTAAATCTTAATCAAATCTTTTATTTTGTGCAATAATTGTACACTTACAGATTCTGCATATGCTCCTTTTTCATCACCTGCTACTTCAAGTAACCACTCTGAAATGAGTAGATATTAACTAAAGGTAATGAAATATAGCACTTCAATTGAAAATAAGCATTTGCAGGTTGAATAAATAATAAATAAGCTTAAATTCACAATCCGTGGAACTTATATTTCCTAAGCTAATATATTTTTAAAGTTTTAATAATAATAAAATATTTATAAAATGTGGACTTCATGGCTTCATGACACCCCATAAAAACTAGTCACATACGTAAATTTTGTGATACAAATTTAGTGACGAAACTTTTAAAGCTACTTAAATTTACCTTATTCCTCACTTAATTGTTTGTTTATCAGAAGAAAATTATTTTTGAATAGAGTGAGTATATAGACTACTTATACGATTTATGTCAGGTTCTAAAAAAAAATATTTTCTAATATTAAGCCTCATGCGCAGAGGGGGCGATTTTCCATCGGTTGGCCACACAAAGAGCGGTAAGCGTGTGATTTTTTAGCCACTAAAGTCGCAGAAAAATCGACTGCTCCCAAATCGTTCGCTCGCCCGAATAATTTTGCGTCCTTTGCAGATTTTTCTTCAGATTCTTAAAAGCTCTCAGCCTTGCTAATTGGCTGATTGATTTTATTTTTGGATATAAAACTACATTAAGCAAATACATGGCTTAAAGGAATTTTATAAAAATTAAAATGGGAAGTATTATATATCTCCTCATAACACTAGTGTCGCATAAATCCACTTTTAGCTGTGAATAACCGCATCCGCTAGCATAAATAGCACATATTATATGCATCGCTGCGAACTAAGAGTTAATGCTTTATTCATGAAGTATTGTGGTTAACACATTCCGTCCGCATATGTCATTTTGGGTTCGTGCAGCATATTACACATATCGATATCATTAAATCAACATAAACTGCAAACCATGGAATTGCAAAGATGATAATAGGTGATTTTCATATATGAATGTTTATGCTTTTAAAATATAACTTTTTTAATTTGAAAACATCTGCTTCAAATAATTCGCTCCCCACATCGTCAAATATATGTGCCAGGCTTTCTGTTGAGTTCTTATCAATTGATTTCTGATTTTGTGGTGCATAAACTTTGTGTGGGGTAAATTTTGATCCTAAACCGAATAACACCTAAAGAAATAAAAAGTATATACATATAACACTCTGTTTCTAGACTATCTATGGTTGAAGTAGTTTGCAAAATTCAGATCAGTTGACATGAGCCTTAAAGGTGACCATCACTCCAAAAGACCTAAGTAGCTTTATGATGATGTCTTAAGGATATTAGTGGACAACTAGCCATTATTGATTACTAGGGAGATCGGAAAGAGGTTAATTGATTATGATTGATTTGCCATATGTTGTATAAATTAAGCGGATAAAATCTCGCAGATCCAGCAGGCTGATGCTTTTCATCTAGTGACATTGTCATGGTCCTATGCACTGGAAATTGTTAGAGCCGAAGCAAACTGTCACAACAAATCTCTGCTGTGATTAGTTAACTCGGTTAGATGCGAAAATATGCGAAATTCGTCCAGCACAATATAATCAAAAAGGTATTGTTTTCCAAGATGGCAATGACAGACTAGAATAAGCAGAAACTATGAAACCTTGAGTTTTTTTTTACGCCCCCCTCCTTACACACCTGATCTGGCGCCATCTGACGGTCACCTGGTCCTGTCAATGTAAAACTTCCTTAATAGAAAAGAATTCCAAATTTTTCAGACGGCAGTGATAGACTCTTAGCTTCAAAGAACAGGGTTTTCTTTATATCCGGCATTAAGATCTAGTAATAACTATTAAGATGCAGGACGATTATAGAAAACAATGGTGTTAATAGGGCACGTTTAAATAAAGTATTCCTCTAACTCTTTGTTTTGCAAGTATAAAACAAAGAATCATATTTACCATCGTTTCAAAACATGTGAAGGGAAGGTAAGAGTCGGTAATCAAAGTCACGTATAATTTGAGGGTAACTCACAGATCGATAGTGCTTAAAAACTGACTAACATTTAACTCGAAATTTATCAACAGAATTTTTACCACTCTATCAATGTCAGTGCCACCCCAAATTTCACGACATCGCGTCAATATTTTCCAGAAAATTTCTATTAAATGTAAAAAAGGAATGTTATCGAGCTCCCTATCGAATGAAGAATCCATTATCGGTGGTGGAGGAATGAAAGGAGATTTTCATTTATTTTTTTTTTCATAAATTCGTTTCAGGGAATGCAGAGAATGACTTTACCATTAATTTGAGTAATTTGCTTTTTACTTGTTTCTTCCCA
Organism: Dasypogon diadema; assembly: GCA_006980735.1. NCBI lineage: Eukaryota > Metazoa > Arthropoda > Insecta > Diptera > Asilidae > Dasypogon > Dasypogon diadema. The sequence continues at coordinate 29,914 of QYTT01094096.1, forward strand.
TAAAATGAAAGATATTTGTATCAGGATTAATGGCTTATTTTAGAGAAGAAAAAAAATGTCAAGTTCCACTTAGTCGGTCAGAAATTAGAGTTTAAGCTAAAAGAGTAAAAGCTGAGAAAAATACGTGTGAACTTTAATTAAGCTCAATAGTAAAATTAAATATTTTTTTCGCTCCTTGTCGAAAGCAAAAAAGCATAATACACAGAAGTCGGTGATACAAATAAAAAATTGATGGAGGTGAAAGCTTATCAAATTACTTCTCTTAGTGTTCATTCCAATGATTTAGGTAACTCCAGCAACCATCAGATGGTCGTAATGTCTCTCCAGTATTCTGACTTCTAATATTACCTTTACAGTTTTCATGTCTGTAGAGTTTGTCACGTTGGCTGATACGAGGAGATTTTTCTGTAATCTCTTTGTGCCAGTTATTGCTTTTCCTTAGCTTCTTAGAGCAAGATTACATCAGATTGAACTAGGAGCTCCTTTACAAAACAAAAGCAAGAAGTGGAAAAAGTCATTATGGAAGGTAATTTCGACATTTGGTGTTCACAGCTTGAACAGATTACGAAAATGTTTCGTATGTGTGTTGCAGCATTTCATTTAAATCCAACTTTGTGGTTATTACTCCGAATGTTGAACTGGCTTGTCGACGAAGTTGTAATCATAAACCACGTAATATCGCATTTTCCAAGTACGTACATATTTTTGGATGTAATAAAAAGTGCCAATATTGGTATTTAATTATATTCTGCATTAGAGGACAGGACTATTGTTTCGAATTGTTAATAAAATATCCACAACATAAATGGCTGAGACAAAATACCACAAGGCGTAAGCCAAGAAAAAACGCGTGTATATTGAACAAGTAATTTATTTGAGTCTCAGATCCAAAAAATGTGCGACGATTCGTTTTGTCGTAAGTCAAAACTTTTGACCGATACCTGAGCAAGTCGCCTAGGTGTGAAACGAAGTTCGGTAATTAACAAATGTACTTAAAAGTAATTAACAGGTTCACGCCGGGGTGACCCACCGGTGTGTCACGCGAGAACCTTAAGAGAAAATTGCATGATAAACTAAATACAACATGAGAAAGCTCTCTTCCTAGCAAAGCCCCGGGGTGAAGGTGTTAATGAAAGGTTCAGTAAAGTTTTAAATTGTAAACATACCATTGCAACAACATTGTGAATTTAAAGGAGTGCAAGTGACGTCTAAAACTGTCCGTTCATTCTTATTACTACTGAGTCGTATTTTTCCATTATGTACCACCTTGGATGCCTAATGAAGCTTTTCACAAAAATTATTCTTATTACTTTGCTAATTTCTGATAGTTCTGTACTGAATATGTTAGTACTGCTCCAATAGTGTAATAGTTTGAACATCGATCGATTGAATAAGCTGGTATGAGGGCAAAAAATGTTCTTTTATTCTCTTCCTACACCCTATCTACAGGACAATTACAATTTGTAATAGATTCAAATCCCATGATGAGTATAATTTCTTAATAGTGATAATCAGTATTATTGACTACCCAATTTAATATTCATTCCATATACTACTTTTCTGTGCCATTCTTAGCAGAAAATGCTCAAATAAATGAACTGACTTACCTCAAAACTATTTTAAAGTAAGTATTTGGTATTCTTTCCGAAACGGATTAAATGTAGCCATAGTGCTATAGAGTAAAAAAAGTAGCAATGAGGCAGCTCGTCGATTTATGTGATTGGCAGCACCCAACGGTTTCACAAGTACATTTGTTTTCGCAAATATTCTTTCAATTTAAATTGGGAAATTGTCCACTATTAATTTAGAGACTAAGTGCCTATTCATTTACACACTAAACCGTCTACAATGAAATAACCCCTAATTTTTAATAAAGTCAATTGCACGGC
>QYTT01094098.1:0-12273 GCA_006980735.1 Dasypogon diadema
TACTTTTGCAAGTAGAGGTAACGATTAAAGCTGGCGTTGGAACATTTTAGAGGTGTGAATAAATCCTCTGCTGTTGCATCATAATTCATGGTTTTGTCTCTTTGCATAATACATGACTTCTTATGATTTTATTGTAATTATTCATGGCTCTTACAAATATATTGTAAAATGTTATTAAATACTGAGCAAATTTTCATTTTTGTTCATAATTTAGGACTTGCTTTAAGATACGATCGTATATAGATAATAGTAACTAGAGGTATTTATACCAGCTATACATTCCATCAATTCTATTGGTGCTATTTACAAATTTTCACTGGTTTTCCTAGTGAATCATAAGACACGAGTAATCTAGATTCTTCTAGTGAAATACGTAAGGGCATCTGAAGTACAAAGTTGTCGGGTGCATATAGCATATAGGAGTTCAAATAATGTCAAGGACTCCCCTCCCCAGCCAATACTATATAAAAATTGTTCTTAAGACAGAATAGAGGCTTTACAAGGAATAATTCCGGTCTATCCACTTACACGATTTTGATTATCTTTGGATATATTTATGAACGTTGCCAAATATTTGGCACGTATTTTTTTAACTGCCCATTAAATTTAGGGTTGTGTTCCATCCCTTCAAGTTTGGGATAAAGCAGTTGAATTAATAGTCCTAAAGACCTGTTTATAAATAAAAACTGGATATAATTGCAGTTCTCCAAAAAGTATAATAGCTTTTGTTATATTGTCGAAAATTCAAAGCGCTTCAATTCGTTACAAATACCTTCTCATCGCATACTTCTGGTATTCAATCCATCTCAAAATTCAAAAAGTTTCTCCAAAGATCTTTAATTTATTCACAAAATAATTTTGTGATTGACTGTAAACAGCTGTCCCCAATTCAAATTGTTATCTAGTCATATGATCTTGCAATTTGCAGTTGTACAAGGCCTGTGCATTCCTCTCTCTTGCTCCCGTTTAAGCTTTAGCTTATATCATGGAAAAAGCCATAGCTCTGTCTCTCTCATATTGGAAGTCATGATCTGCAACGAGGATCAATTTTTATAAACAAAGTGAAGCCATATTGGCAACGACAACGAAAGTATTTGGGTCGTGAAATCGTCACAGAAAATAATTTTCATAAAGAAAACAGGTGTGTTTTTGGGAAGAGAGCGTCTGTCAGTCTAGGACAGAAATTTTACATGAGGCAGTTGAACTGACTCAAAATTTGTTTTGTATTTCTCAATACTTCGTCTCCTTTTTTACGCCTTGAAATAATTTAAAATTTTCGTTTTTGTTTCAGATCACGTCAAGGACGTGGATGGGAGCAGTTTCCTGCTGGTGTTAATCGGGCTGCAGCACCAGGTGATCAGAGGGCAGAAGTTTACCAATCGACTGGTGTGATAAAGGCGCTGCTTATAAATAAAATCTTGTTGTAATTTCAGTTTTTCAAGAAATACTGTTTCAATCGTCGTATTTCTGTGTATATTTTTCCTGTGTATTTGATTTTGAATTCGAATTGCCCTGTAATTTCTATTTTTCAAGTGTATTTACTGTCAAAATCAATTTTTATTTAGAATTAAGTCAGAAAATGTGCATTTATGGAATAAATAAATCCTTTAACAATTGAATTTTCCTCTTTTCATTAAATTCCTTTCATATTTTCATGAATTTGGGTATTTTTGTCTGGCGAAAACGTCATTCTCAGTGGTTGAAAAACATCCAGAAAATTTGCCTACTATCAATTATGATCCCCGGGTGTTTTTTCAAAATTTGGCTAAAAACCCAAAATCTCGAAAAACACCCGGGGACCATAATTGGCAGCAGGCAAATTTTCTGGAATGTATGAGGCCAATTCCACTGGAAAGGAGACCCCATTTCCCCTACACATTGGAAAGAGCTCAGTTTCCCCTACAATGCAAAGTGAACTTCCAGACTGAACCAAAACAAAGACAAAAATATGACTTTCCCGCTTTCGCAATTTTTTGCGAATTTTCACATTTTTTTAGCCGTCCACTGTGGAAAAACAGAGGATTTGAAATGAAATATTCAAATTTGTTTAATCTCTTTTTATTTTATTCTTTTTTAATTTTAAACACACATTTTTGATAATTATAATCCACAAAGTCCTGTTTTGTTGCTCGCCTGGACGACCTCAAGCAGACGAAGAGAACTGAAAAAATGGAGAAAATATTTTCACTAACCAAAAGAATTTCAAAATGCGTTAGAATGCATGGAAAGTGATTTACCTTCATATTAAGTCACAATAGTCCTCATTCAGTTGCTGTCCACTTTTGCACAGCGACTCCTCGAAATTGCTGATGGCTTTCCAAAATAAGTGCTCCTGGTTTTTTGGACAATTCTAATTCCGAGGGAATCCCTGTAAGCAGAAAAGTAAAATCAATGGAGAGAGCACTTTTAATTTCAAAACACAAAATCATAAAATTTTTATTATTAGAAAAAATCAAGAATTAAAAAACTGCAAACTTTTGTGACGAGAAGCTTTCCCGAGAGAGCGTTTAACTCTTTTGTCTTTGAATATTACTCGGCCGGACCAAAATTGGCAAAATTACATCTTTCTGCAATATTACGATCCTCCGCGATATCTCCATTGATCCCTTCGAGTTTGCACAATTCTATCTTAAAAATTCTGACAATTTCTCCGGTTGCTCCCCTAAAATCAGGAATCCATCACGGGTGGGAGTCGAAAAACACTGAATTTTAATACCAGACTATAAAAAATGTGTTTATTTGATAAAATTCCTCACTCCTACTGTAAGTTGTCTACAGCATGTCTTCTCCCCCTTATCACTGATCGTTAACGTCAGATTTCCAATTTAATTCCAGCATGAAAGAGTAGGAAGTACGTTAATATTCCAAACTCATACAAGAGTGAAGGGGAGTAGTGAATGGACCCAAATAAATACAGTTTTGTTAGATCATTACCAGATCAAAATATTTTCCTAATACCAAATGAATTTCTCCAATTATTATTGTTTATGAACAAATCCCACTGCTTTGAGTTAGAAATTTTTTAAAAAGTTTTACAAATTCAAAATGCCAACAGACTTAGTTGATTGCTGCTTAGATTTTAAAATTATGTCAGGAGTTAGAATTATGTTTTTGAACGGAATTCTTACATTTTATAAAAATTTCTTGCTTTGTGAAATAACAAATTTTCCACATTTATTCCACAGTAAAAACTAGAGATAAATGTATACATAATAAGGATATGAAAGAGTTGATCGAGATGCATACGTATATCGCTTTAGTCAACAACAACAAGGGAAGTTTATGGCCTACTATTCCAATCCATGTCTTCGTCTTCATCTTTATCAATGTTATAACGATTTGTGATGTCAGCAAACAAGCTAGCTTGTTCCGATTTGGTTCTTTTGCTCGATTTTTAACATTTCGCCCACTGTTTCATGATTTAAATGCCGTGACCAAAATCTTCGAAATTACAAAGCCATGCACAACAAAAAGAATACTAAAAACATTGAACTCTTTTTTATGAACACTTCAAGATATCAGTACATGGGCGGACGAAGTATATAAGCACAATTTCGTCTATCTTAAAGCATTCATAAAAAAGGATTAAATGTTCTTGCTCTTCTTTTTGTAGTTTCGAAGGTTTTGCCGTGACACATTCAAAGCAGAAAACAGCGACAGCGACAGCGACAGCGACAGCGACAGGGACACCGACAGAATTTTTTTCTGATACAGTTGCTACAAATTGGGACAAAACAAATTTAAAGCAGCAGCAGAAACACCGGCAGAAAAACAGAATTCAGAAATTGAGCAAAAATTAAAAATTCTTCTTCTGCTTCATTGCTACCGACATGAGATCCATAAAAGTTGCGATTGTTATTTGCAGAATTGGTTGCATTTTAAGACTTTTACTGTCTTTTTTATAAATGCATACCTGCATACACTTTATGGAAATTATGATATTTCCATGCGGAAAATAGATGTCTAAGATATCCAAACTGTATTACATAGAGTACATATTTTTCAAGACTGTACTCGAAATAAGAAATTATTTTCAAAAATATGGAAAATAACTCTTTTACGAAATGTAATTTTGCTAATATGCGCCATTATTCCTTTACTTCGATAAAGCCTCTACTACTCGGCCTCCTTTCTCGGAAATGGAAGCAGCGCATTTGCCACAGACGAATGCGACTTGTTGTAACACATTGCCCAGAAGTGTTATATCTGACGACAGAAAATATGAGGACGTTAGAAGTCTTTAAGCGAAGGCTATCTAGTCCTTAGACTCAATCAAGGTGAGTGTAAATGAGAAATGATTGAGAAATTACACTATAGGTCTTTGGATATCCCAGCATTGCAAGTTAAATAGGTAACGTTTTCCGCGTGGACGAGGAGATGGAAAACCCCTTGGGCAGGTTACAAGTCATGATCGAGCTAGCACAGGCTATTAAAATCCATTGTGGATTGATGAAAAGAATGGTATTGAAGATGTAAATTTGAATGCCAGAAATTTCAGAGGTAATCCTTTCTCCTTGTTTTAACCACTTCAATAGTTTCAAAGAATGGTGGTATAAATCGAATAGATAGTAAATGTTTATCTTACCTGGATTGGCACCGTCACCGTAAACCTTCGGCTGATGGCGATAATTCAAAAAATACTGAATATGTGCCATTTCATGATGAGCACTGGGCAGATCCTTGTGGGTAATCTGCGTACACATTTGAATTCGGAAGTCTCAACCATTACAGAAGTCCCAAGTAGAAGGTTGACAAATGAGGGCACGATCAAGTGGCTGCTCGATTATGGAATTTATCCAGAAATCAGGAGTCAGTACAGACATATTCATGGATACAAAAAACTCTTCCGCTAATTGGAAAATAATTAAAGGTGTGTATCCTTGTTCCAGCATTCGCGGGGTCACATCAATGAAGCTCCTTCCGGGATAAGGTATTGTGAGGTCTAAAATATTTGTCTATGTCTGCGCGTACATATTTCCCAGGATGTGTGATGGCAAGGGAGCATTTCTGTAATAATACTCTCGTAATTTTTGCCGAACATAAGCGTGAATAAGGTCGTATAAGGGCTTGATCTGAACCAAACATTCTCGATATCTTCTCCAAGCACGGCGACTCAAATGATGAATACCAATATTCCCCGGCATTGGTGAAATCTGAAAATATAAACGTCTGTACCATTCCAACCACAATAGACATCTAAAGGTGTACTGTAAGCGTAAGCAACTTCATTTATCAAGTGGATCAACTGTTTGTAAAGATCTCGCATTGGTTTCTTAATCTTTCGTCGCCACTCGGTCCACAATATATAATATTCTATAACGCGTAATTGTGTATGTAGCGTGGCGAGCCCTAATAATATACAAAGCATTCATTAAAACTGTGCCTATAATGTCGATTATTTTTTAATAGGTAGTGTCTTATAATCTCCATCGCACATGAAACTTATGAAAGGCAATCACAACAACATCACAAAAATCAGTTATCTACAAAAGCATTAAATTCTTTTTATTTTTATTTATTTATTTTTTTTCTGAATGGTATAAGTGTCTCGAATGAGAGGATGAAAAGGGTTTTTGATCCGCACATATAAAAAGTTTCTACAGCCTACTAAACGTAGCGATGATTTCGCTCGGGTAGAAAACTTGTTGCACCGTGTCGCTCGTCTTCAAAACGATTTCTATTATTCCATACAAGGGTACAGCCTTTAAGAAGAATGTAGTTATATATGTAGTTAACTGTGGATGGTACCAGGATTTAGATATAGAACTCCGTTTGTTTGTTTGTGCACTCGAATATTTAGTGGCGCACAGTCAGTCAAATAATCTTAAAAAAATTTAAATGCGTTTTTATCGAAACACGATTTTCAAAACTGCGCCGGTTCTAGTTTTAAAAAAGTTCGATATATTACCTTTTAGTTTTGTTTCTTTTAAAGTAGACACTTTTTGTAGGAGCTTATACCTAATAATGGCTTAGTTATATAATCCAAGAGCAGATGTCTTCGCGTTCCCAAGGTACTTCGAACCTCCGATTTTCTGGGCTTCTGACAAAAATTTTCCAACTCAATTACCAAATTCAACCTGCGAACGTGCTCACATTGACACCATCTCCTCGTCTCTTTTCTCTTTCTTTTTGGAAAAACAAAACTACTTCGTGGTCTCTTTCGTTCCTGTATCGCTGTATCCCAGCCAAACAGCTACGACAGCTGGTGATTAGCTGCAAGAAAAGTAAGACGAAAATCCCTGTTGGGATTTTGTTGGAGACCTTGTCACGTATTTTCAGCATATGAAAAATATTATTTTTGCACGCACAGAAAATTTCGTGTATGCGTTGGGGTCATTTTTAGGGTTCCGTACCCAAAGGGTAAAACGAGACCCTATCACTATTTGATAGATAGAAGATATGAGATACGTGGTGGGGCCCGTGCAACAAATTTTTTTTAAATAAATGGCTTTATTTCTCAAAATTCTAACTCGCAAATTTTCTATTCTTTTTGATAACAACTCCAAAAATAGCTCGTCGATATCAACAAGTGAGGTATCAAAAGCAAGATACTTATTTTACAATAGCTTTCAACTGAATCACAAATAATCAGAATCCATAGGGTGGTTCATAAGTTCAATCATCAATCAATCCATCTGGGAACATTCAAAGTCGAAAAATCTTTGAGGGGCTGTAACTCGTTAGAGGAGAGTTTTAGGGGGGTATGTGGACCTCAAGGAATCAAGTGGTATACCCCGTGGTATCTAGGTCTGAATCACCCTGTATATAAAAGATATATAAGAACCATCTGCCCCTTTTTACCCTCACTTCAGAAAAATGGTTCTTTTTAGGTGTACATAGCTTCCGAAATGAGGAATTGGGCTAAAAATGTTAATGAAAAATCCGTGGTTACAAAAGTTTTGAATTTTGTTCTTGTAAAAACATGTAAAATCACAATTAAATCTGAAAAAGTTCGAAAATTTTGCTTATAACCTGGACACAAAACGGAGGAATATAAAAAGAACAAAAGAGACGAATTTAAATTGTTCTTAAAACCGAGATTATATTTTTGAATACGAAAATACGTTACCAGGAAAAGTAGGACGTCAAACCTTGAGTTATGAGAAGCACCAAAATGAAGGATTATTAATGATTAATGCAGCACGTTTAGCGTCTTAAAAGAAACTACAAAATCTTATACTAGACAATAATTTAAGTAAACATCAATACCTTAACCTTAAAAAATGGAAAGGAAAATACAATGCATACGGTGCATAGCAAAAGGGAATAAGAAGGGCGTCGGACGCAAAAACTTCCTCGTGAAAAAAGGCACAAAGCAATATACGCATCTCGATCAACTCTTTCATATCCTTATTATCGATACATTTATCTCTAGTTTTTACTGTGGAATAAATGTGGAAAATTTGTTACCTCACAAAGCAAGAAATTTTTATAAAATGTAAGAATTCCGTTCAAAAACATAATTCTAACTCCTGACATAATTTTAAAAACTAGGCAGCAATCAACTAAGTCTGTCGGCATTTTGAATTTGTAAAACTTTTTAAAAAATTTCTAACTCAAAGCAGTGGGGTTTGTTCATGAAGAAATAATGGAGAAATTCATTTGGTATTAGGAAAATATTTAGATCTGGTAATGATCTAACAAAACTGTATTTATTTGGGTCGATTCATTACTCCTCTTCACCCTTCACTCTCGTTTGAGTTTGGAATATTAAAATACTTCCCACTCTTTCATGCTGGAATTAAATTGGAAATCTGACGTTAACGATCAGTGATAAGGGGGAGAAGACATGCTGTAGACAACTTACAGTAGGAATGAGGAATTTTATCAAATAAATACATTTTTATATATTCTGGTGTTAAAATTCAACTGTAGGAAGGCTGTTTTTCGACTCCCACTCGTAATGGATTCCTGATTTTAGGGGAGCAACCGGAGAAATTGTCAAAATTACCATCACAAAATTTTTAAGGGTCAGAATTGTGCAACCCCGAAGGGATCAGTGGAGATATCGCGGAGGATCGTAATATTGCAGAAAGATATTATTTCGCCAATTTTGCTCTGGCCAAGAAGACAAAAGAGTTAAACGCACTCTGGGGAAAGCTTCTCGTCACAAAAGTCTGCAATTTTTTAACTTTTCATTGACTTTTTCTAATAATAAAAATTTTATAATTTTGTGTTTTGAAATTAAAAGTGTTCTCTCCATCCATTTTACTTTTCTGCTTACAGGAATTCCCTCGGAATTTATTCAAGAAAGGTATGAGGACAGGTAGTGCCCAAAAACCAGGACCACTTATTTTGGAAAGCCATCAGCAATTTCGAGAAGTCGCTAAGCAAAAATAGACAGCAACTGATTGAGGACTATTGTGACTTAATATGAAGGTAAATCACTTTCCATGCATTCTAACGCATTTTGAAATTCTTTTGGTTAGTAAAAATATTTTTTCCATTTTTTCAGGTCTCTTCGTCTGCTTGAGGTCGTCCAGGCGAGCAACAAAACAGGACTTTGTGGATTATAATTATCAAAAATGTGTGTTTAAAATTAAAAAAGAATAAAATAAAAAGAGATTAAACAAATTTGAATATTTCATTTCAAATCCTCTGTTTTTCCACAGTGTACGGCTAAAAAAATGTGAAAATTCGCAAAAAATTGAGAAAGCGGGGAAGTCATATTTTTGTCTTTGTTTTGGTTCAGTCTGGAAGTTCACTTTGAATTGAAGGGGAAACTGGCCAATTTCCAAGGTGTAGGGGAAACAGAGTCTCCTTTCCAGTGGAATTGGCCTCATACATTCCAGAAAATTTGCCTGCTGCCAATTATGGTCCCCGGGTACTTTTCGAGATTTTGGGTTTTTAGCCAAATTTTGCAAAAACACCCGGGGATCATAATCGATAGTAGGCAAATTTTCTGGATGTTTTTCAACCACTGAAATGACGTTTTCACCAGACAAGAATAACCAAATTAATGCAAATATGAAAGGAATTTAATAAAAAGAGGAGAATTCAATTGTTAAAGGATTTATTTATTCCATAAATGCACATTTTCTGACAATGAAAATTGATTTTGACAGTAAATACACTTGAAAAATAGAAATTACAGGGCAATTAGAATTCAAAATCAAATACACAAGAAAAATATACACAGAAATACGACGATTAAAACAAGATTTTATTTAGAAACAGCGCCTTTATCACACCAGTCGATTGGTAAACTCCTGCCCTTTGATCACCTGGTGCTGCAGCCCGATTAACGCCAGTAGGAAACTGCTCCCATCCACATCCTTGACGTGATCTGAAACAAAAACGAAAATTTTAAATTATTTCAAGGCGTAAAAAAGAGGAAGTATTGAGAAATACAAAACAAATTTTGAGTCAGTTCAACTGCCTCATGTAAAATTTCTTTCCTAGACTGACAGACACTCTCTTCCCAAAAACACACCTGTTTTCTTTATGAAAATTATTTTCTGTGACGATTTCACGACCCAAATACTTTCGTTGTCGTTGCCAATATGGCTTCGCTTTGTTTATAAAAATTGATCCTCGTTGCAGATCATGACTTCCAATATGAGAGAGACAGAACCATGGCTTTTTCCATGATATAAGCTAAAGCTTAAACGGGAGCAAGAGAGAGGAATGCACAGGCCTTGTACAACTGCAAATTGCAAGATCATGACCAGATAACGATTTGAATTGGGGACAGCTGTTTACAGTCAATTACAAAATTAATTTGCGAATAAATTAAAGATCTTTGGAGAAACTTTTTGAATTTTGAGATGGATTGAATACCAGAAGTATGCGATGAGAAGGTATTTGTAACGAATTGAAGTACTTTGAATTTTCGAAAATATAACAAAAGCTAGATCAAAATGCTGGCGGTTGTATAAAAATTTTAAATTGTGTAGAATGTATGTTTTTTTATTTTATTAATAATAAGTACAAAATTTCATATGTAAAAATCGCTAGTTTTTAAGCAAAAAAGAGAACTGGGATGGATGACCCTAAGTTTAGAAATATAAAGTATTAGCCAACAGTAATAGTCACGCTTTGAGTATATACAGGGTCTTTTATATTAAGATATTAAGTAATATTTCACTAAATAATGCTTTTTCAATCGTTGCTCTACCGATTTCCTGACCGGAATTACATAGTATAATTTATTAGAGTTAGGAGAAAAGAAGAACGTGTTTTCTGGTGATATCCGAGACAGCAGATTAATAGCAAGTGTAAGGTGAAAATCTCATCGCTCAATGCCGTTTCCAGCATACTTTCAAATTGCTAAACCTTCTCTACTACCTTAATAGAAAATAATCCAAAGAAGCTGATACGCATTGCGCGGAAGATACTGCCTTTGTAAGATTTGCTCTACTTTTAGATCCACGGAAAAAATATATACTATAGGATCTAATTTATACTGCCTTTGCGTTTTTTATCAAAAATTTAAGAATTGCACCCCAATGCAATTCCATGACAAAATGAAAGGCTCAAACATTGAACCACGAATAACGTGCCGAAATCATCCAAAGATAGCACAAATTAATATCAAATAATTCCACAAAGAGAAGTCTAAACGGAAGAAAAACTGCCAATCGGAAAATTTATCTTCTACCACAGAAACTTTAAACCTTAGAACCACAGAACTTTAATTTCCCTATCATTTAAAGTCAGCTATCAAATTGTATCCACTGCGAATTTTAATTCTATGCGGCATTATGATACATACCCTCTATGTTCTTTTATAGAAATGACCATCACCTGGATACATCGTTCGGGTAATGAAGTAAAAAGAAAAGCAATAGCAGAAAATGAAATAAAGTTAGACTTTCCCTTATCAAGTGGTCCTATCAGAAAAAGCACTCACGTCGGCCATTAATCAATTCGTATCGAAAATACTAAGAAAGGTAGCCGTGAAAAGGTTTCCTTGAAAATGTAGACATCCTTCGTGTTTGCTTGAAGAAAGCGTGCCAAATATAGATGATTGAAATGAAGGCTCTGATTTGATATCCATTACATTGATCAAAATCTGGTGACAGCGACGATGATAGACATAATTTGTTGTCCAATTTCTCAGGTAATATTATTTTCTTTAAGAAAGATGAGAGTATGAGAGATCAGTTTACACTGTGTGAAGTCTTTTTATGAAATTCCCATTTGAGTTGTTAATTTAATATACTACTTGCTTTGCCTTTTCCTTCTAACTTGAGGCAAATTAAAGTGCGTTTAAAGCAAGAACAACCGTCCACGGAAGAAGGCAGCAAAAATTTCAATGGAGACGCCAATTAAAAAAATTACACGCGGTGGGGGCGGTTTTTTCGGCACCCTTGGATGCTGCCCTTTCGGTTTGGATCGAGCTAGAGCGATTTGGGTGAAAAGGCCCGTGGAAACGAATGCGAGTATGCAATCTTAGTTTTTGGCTCATATTTCGGGAACAGGGGGTCGCCCCGCGGTGGAGGCGGTTTTATCTGCACCCCTGGATGCTGCCCTTTCGATTGGGGCCAAAATCACGTCAAAAAGTTATTCAGCAAAATCGGGCAAAATTGATGGGCTATAGCCTAGGCACTTTTTTGCGTAAAATTTTAAGCTTCATCGGATTTGGCCGCGAGGGTGCTCAATCGAGAGGGGATGGCTGATCCGGTATGTGCGGAGCTAGAGCGATTGGGGTGAAAAGGCCCGTGGAAACGCCTGCGAATATGCAATCGTAGTTTTTGGCTCATATTTCGGGAACAGAGGGTCATCCAGCGATGGGGGCGGTTTTTTCGGCACCCCTGCATGCTGCCCTTTCGATTGGCGCCAAAACCGCGTCCAAAAATTATTCGGAAAAATCGGGCAAAATTTATGGGCTATAGCCTAGGCACTTTTTTGCGTAAAATTTTAAACTTCATCGGATTTGGCCGCAAGGGGCTCAACCGCGCATATTATTATATTTTTTATAAACATGTTTCGTATTTATGAAATTATTTTCGTTTAATGTTTAATCAAATTGGTGACTTTGTCTCCAGGGAGATTATAACGAAAAGACAGATAGACAGATAGACAGACGAAAGTTCTAGAAACTTCTGTTTATGGCTAGGTATCCTCTATAGTAGTGAATAGATCTAGATATAGGCTTTTATTGCAAAATTGCTGACGGACACCCCAATTTCATTCGCTTGTATAGATTTTTATGTAAAATTCAAACTGAAAAGATGTAAAGCTTTTTTTTAGAATAGAACCACGGTGACATGAATACTTGGTATGAAGCCAAGAAAGTATTATGAACTTAATAGCAGGAACGGCACAGAA
>QYTT01094098.1:12293-27253 GCA_006980735.1 Dasypogon diadema
CTTACCACTTACTATTACCGCAAAAAAACACTTTAAAATTTTCACTGCCTTCACAAAATCTTTTAAAATTCACTTCAAATTCGATGTTGTCACAATAACTTCCAAAATTGAAATGAATTCTTGTCTTCAACACAAACTTCAAAAAGGAATAAAAAAGGGCACGTTTGCCTGCACAGTAATACGATGAAAGAGATAAAAAACTTCCTCAATTACCTTGGGTAAGTAATAAAACATGACGTCTAGGCTCATTACTGGCTGCCGGCTCATTACTGGGTAGTTTACCCTAGGCTTTTATTGCAAAATTGCTGACGGACACCCCAATTTTATTCACTTGTATAGATTTTTATGTAAAATTCAAACTGAAAAGATGTAAAGCTTTTTTTTAGAATAGAACCACGGTGACATGAATACTTGGTATGAAGCCAAGAAAGTATTATGAACTTAATAGCAGGAACGGCACAGAAGCGTGATTCGTGATCCATCCGGCGCGGATGGCGGAGCCTGTTTCTTAGCATCTAAAGTTTCGTTAAAAACGGACCAGCTGTTTTCGCGGCAACCTTTTCCAAACAAACAGACAGACAGACAAAACTTCTGTACGTTGTGTATTTCATCTCTTTCGCTCTTTTCAATATTATGTAAAATAAATAGAGGTACAGACACTACATTCTTATTATATTGAGGATTGAGGTGAGGATTTCTTAACTACAAAATTCTATTCATTCTTTTGATCATTATTTTTTATCAATTTAAGTTTATTTTCAGGAAGAAAACTTTCTATTTGCACTACTCTGTGGCAAACAACGAATTCCGAGCTGCCCGCAAATAAACGATATCATTTTCACTGTGCTCTCTTGGACCTAATGTGCAAAAGGTAGTAAAATTTAAAGACTGAAAGGCTTAACATTAAGAAATTTTCTTGAAAAATGGAAGTGGTCGATTTTTGAACCTTTAAATAAAAGTTAACAAATTTTAAGCAGAATTTAAGGAAGGAGAACAGTAGATAGCAATAGCAGGAAATCCCCTAGGACTATTCTTAAAAATATCTTCAAGAAAATTACCTGAACATTTACCACAGTGGTTTGACTAAATGCAAAAAAAACTTTAGTGAAAATTCTAGAAAAAACAGCGTAAAAGCTTACAGTAATCCACCACAAAAAGGGGCTATTAAAAGTTTTAAATGATTGCGACATGTTTCACAATTTACCCAGAAAGAGGCAGTAACGACTAAACTTTACACAATTGTGTTGAACGGAAACTACCCTATGGAAACTTAAATTCTCTCTAATGTAAAATTGAAGTAGTTATGGCATGTAAAACTTGTAGGCTTCTCAGAAGTTGAAAACTTTTAGCGTTTATTATGTTTCAATTTATTTAATTAAAAGAAATTTTAAATGATAAACTGAAAACACTTCCTCACATGATTTCAAGAACAACTTAAGTGCATCCAAACCTGCAACTTCAGCTCTTCTTTTCTCCAAATAAATTTCATTTTACTACCCTTGACGATACCTTAAACAAAATGCATTTATATTAGCGCAATTAGTTTTTCCATAATGACTTTCTTTATGCGTGCAGCCCTTTAAGTAAAAAAAGCATGAAAGGTAATCAAAAACATTTTAGACGTCCATTACATCCCTCTCCCTTGAACTTATCTACATTAAAAGTTTAGGGCTGATGTCGGAATAATATATACATATATTTTTTCTTTTATGCAAAACAAAAGAACGTCTTTCTTCTTTAATTAATTTTGTGTCATTAAAGTTTCGACAAGTAAAACCAGAAAAAGTTGGTGCATGGAAAAAAATTCCTTCTTTATTCATTTGCATAAGCCTTCTTTAAAATTGGCGTATTTTATTTTTAATACACCATTTCTGTATAATACCCGTATAAATGCTCATCTCTCCTTGGTATGCAGTGCATTAGGTTGCACAGCATAAGAACAGCAGCTGCAGATTCAGGTGCCCTTTAATTAAAATTTCAGGTAAAGTTATTGAGACTTAAGAGATTTTGGCACAAAGTCAACAGAGCTTTCTCCGAAACAATTCACTTCGTCTTTGCTTGGATATACCATTTTCGCTGGTTCATAGTTTGAGATGGGGCAGGTGCGGGTAGAAAATTTTAAACAGCTTGAGGATATAACAGAAAATCTAATTGGATATTAAAATCTTTTGAATCGATGATTAATAAGAGATAACTTGAAGAATTGACGGGTTTCAAGGAATTCTTACGATATTTATCAAAAAGAATTTAGATTAAAGTATATACGCCATACCTGCTCAAGACTTGATACCTATCACCTCCGATTAATTAATGCAATTCTAATTAATTTTAATTAATTTCTTGCGTTCGAAAAGTTTAAAATATTAAAACAGTGTAAATTTGGTTAAATTTTAATAGGAATGATCATTGGCTGAAAATTCTATAAGTGGAGTTAACAAAAAAACTCACCGTGAAAATCTTTTTACTTTTTCTGTATAGATAAAACTTATTCAAAAATATTAGAAAATGTTCACGTATTCATATTGTGTGATTCATGTACACGATTACTGAGGAAATCAGACCCATCATGCCTAGGAAAGATCTTCAAGTACTTCTAGTTTTTTTTTTTATTGATTGTGATTGTAATGTTCCGAGAAGAGTCACCTAAGTTTACTAAGTTTACTATTATTTCTGTTATATCCACTCGATCTGTGGCCACCAGTTCCAAATCATCAACATATCCAAGAACCTACTTAGAGTTGTTATAGCATTTTCAGTTTAAATTCATACTTTTTCATTTTAATTTGACGTTTGATCAAAATGAATTAATGCTTAACCAAATTGTTTTATTATTTTACAAATGAAGTTAATGTTTCTTAAATGAATTTAATGTTTACACAATTTGAATTCACATTTGTATAAGATATCATAAATTAGCGTTTTTCAAAATTAATTTAATGATTTAGCAAAATGAATTCACTTTCGCGCAAATTAAATTCATTTTAAATTAAAAATCAAGCTGCTGATTGAAGAAATCTAAGAACTAAAAATGCTACCAATGAAATAGTCTTTTTTTAGTTAAAAGACAGGCAATATGGAGACAAGTAAAAATTGTAGAAAAGGGATGGGGATTTTTACAAATAAAATCGGCCAAAATATTCATGCTAGAAATTTTGCAAAAAGACGAGATAGAAAAAAATTCAGTTCAGAAGTGATGCTTTATAAGTTCGGCCTTACTATCAAACACTCACGATTCTCAAATTTCACTCGTATTGACTAAAAATATAGTTGAACTGCATTATTTCAAGTGTCCAGTAGTCTTTCTTCTTCCCTGAGCTCCCAAAGGACAACCATATGCTTAGGCGTTGAGAAACTAGGGAAAAGGAGACTGGGAGATTTTAACCTGACAAATGTTGCAAGTGAGGCACAATTTTTGGCATAATAATTTTACAATGCAACATTCCCGTAGCAGACAAGTCGCTACGCTCTGTACCTGATTCGAACCCACGGCGTGGGTTATTAAGCAATTGAGAATAAATACGAAATTTTCCACCAAATTGAATTTAGTTCATTAATGATGTACGCAAGCAATCAAAAGTAATTTTAAAACTAAAACCTTGACAGTCCTAACAATCCATAATGCGCAATTTTTCGATTATTTCCTTTCAAAGACTTATCTGCAGTCACTTTCTATACTATTAATTTCTGAGAAGTTATCTATCCCACCCACCAAATACAAAGAAAAATTAGAAAATGTAAACTGATGTCAAGAATATTTCCTACTAATACCTTTCTAATACGCTAATGAACTCAAAAAAATCATAGGTATAGCATTCAGAAAAGTGTCAATAAAAATGCTTAAATCAATAATTTGCTTCTTGAATTTTAGAATGTGTAATTTTCCTTTTTCTTTTTCATTTTTTGTAAAATGCCAGAAAGCACATTGGCTTATTTTTAAAATTATTTGGAAAAATCCTTACAATTGCCTAGGAATTAAGTACGCTCATAAGAATCCTCATTGTTGCCTGTGTTTGTATCTGGGCATGCTAGGGTCAGTTTCACAAAAGCAACATGGTGAGTAGAATTAAAAGGAAAAGTTCTGGCCATAATCAAGTGATAATTAATAGGTTCCATCAGATGGATTCAACAAGAAGAATAAAATCTGGAATTAATCAAATATGAAGAAAGACCAACATTAAATCTTTATAAAAAAAATTCTCTGCTTCAAAGTACGAACTTCGTACTTTACTCCACTCTGGTTTTCTGAAGTAATTATGTTTAGAATGAGGGTAGTTATACCAAAAGCACTAATGAAAAATGAAGTTGTACATTTCGTGTTATAATCCTAACATCCAATAGTGGACGAAATTCACTCAGATTTTTCCAGTTGATTTAACCTCACTACCAAGAGCTCATATATCCTTTTTGTTTAGATTTTTCTTTTCAATTGTTTCATTACGCTTGATAATAAGCGAATAGTGTCAAAAGAAAAATTTTTAGTCCTCCCTGTATTTATCTACCAAGATAAAGTTTTTACGAGCATATTGTAAGAATTGTAAAATGTAAATATGTAAATCGGCTTAATATGGTAGAATACCCTCAGATTATGTATTTCTATTTTATATCATATCCCCAGTGTCCAATATTTCATTGGATGGCCTCTGTCGATGGTACCTTGAAAGACGCCCTAAATTATGGAAGAAAACGAGAACTTTATGCTATTAAATTCAAAGGTGAAAAATTGAGAATGTAGGAAAGTGAAATAGCTCAAAATGAGATTTTCGTAAAAGCTTGTAGAAAATCCTTAAACGTAAAGCAGCAAAAAGTATTGGCCTTTTTAATTTTGAAAATAATGACCCATTTGTTTTTCAAAATTCAATCATATAATTGTAGCATTCTTTATGAAAATATTCTAATTTATTTTAAACAATCTCGTAGCTTAAACTGCTAGAAGCTCAGTGGTTAGAACACCTGACCGGATATCGTGAAGTCGCTGGTTCGATTCTAGTCCCATGCATAGGGCCGTTAAAATAAATGCTTTAAAAATTTACAGTTATTTGAAAGTTACATTTGTCGATCCTATTTAATGTTCCTGAAAAACAATGTTAAAAATTGTTTAAAATTGAAAATGTTTACTGTATAATTGTTGGTAGTTTAGAAGAGAATAATCTTTCGTGAGATAGATGAGAAAAAGCTATGGAAACCATATACACGGCAATAGACTCTAACCCAAAATACCTGCGATTAAGTTTAAAGTGAGGGAAATACTCAGTAAAAGGTTTTAAAGTCTCCGCTATATATTTAATTTCAAACAGACAGACTTAAGGGGTTAGACTTACCTAAAAATGCTATTATCAATATGATTACTTTCTCCTGACAATGAAAACATTCATACTTTGGCTCACGGAAGAGCCGAGCAGGGTTCCTTGGCTTTAAGATAGCCTGCTACATGCTAATCATAGACCCTTATGCAAAAGTGGACGCAGAAGCTATATTCTAGATACGAAAGCTCTTTCCAGAGCTGAAACAGTCATCAACATTCATTGAACTGCAATAATCCAGCAAACGGTTAAAATATAAATCGACAAGTCCTTTTATTTGAAAAAAAAAATGAATAAAAATGCCAGACAAAAGACTATGGTTGAACAAAGTATTCCACGTTTACTATGCAACTAACATGTACCTAGAGCAATATATATATGTAGAAAAATGGTTACAGTGTTTCGGCTTTTGTCTTGTCTTGCTTACACCCAAGATCTGAAGCTATTATGACTAGAAGTTTGGGTGAAGGAATCAATCAAGGAAGCAACCCTATTTAGCAAACGAATGAAAATCTCACAAATATGAAATATGAAGATTGAAGCACATAGATAGTGTACATGTGTCCATATTGAATTGATTTTTAAAAAGAACAACATTAACAATAGGAAAACGTAGAAAGCGAAGAAAAGCACGTACATCTGATGGTACTCACATCCTCCCTCCGACAGAACAACCAACTCCGAGGAATTCACTTCCTTTTAATTATCATAAAATTGCAGTGCAAAATGCAGGAAATATTAACATCCTCTTTTAGTCAGCAATTAGCTATTATTAATGTTTCAAAAAGGGTTTGAATAAGTTCTGCATTCATAAAATGTTAATGCTGAATCAACGGCACATAACACATTCATTTATAAATCCTTTAAGCGTCATGTACAAAACATCGATTAAATTCATTTTAATAGCCTCCCAGTGGCCATGGAGTGTATCAATTTGCAAATTGCAAATATAAGCATAATTGCCAGTCATATAATGTTTTACACTCAAGTCCCACTATCCTGCAGGTTATGAACGTTGAATTGTAATTAGAACGAGATTTCCTCATTCCATAGCACTTATAATGGTAATTACTGGCTGTAAGCCAATTATGATATTTACATCATCTAATACCAACACTGTTCAATCCACTTTTAATCGTAATCATTTTTTCCACAGCATTAGCACACAAAATGGTTAAAATTTCTGGTTATTATAGAAGGGAGGAATACAAATTAACTTTCAATATAGAGATAACAAATGTAATACTTTTTAATGTATTACCGCGACAGTTAATTCAAGGAACTGGGGGAATTATTGAGATTGCCTAGTATTACTTAAGCTTACTCTACACTTAGGCACTTATATTGGGATTTGCATTAGCACTTTGTAATGGGACTAGAGGTGTGTGTGGTGGCATCTGGGCTCTCAAGGAGCTGCCCCTGCAGGCCAGAGCTAAGACTCAAGCAAACCTCATGCTCTAGACTTAACCAGCCGGGAGATTTCTCAGGAGGCACGAGAGTATTCCTCTTGACTTGTGACTCAGCCCTAATGAGAGGCTGGCAAAAGTCCAGAGGAGCCCTCATTCTCAGGAAGCTTCATTATGGACCTTGCCTCAATGAGAAGCGAGGCTCCATGTCGAAGTCTTCCTAAAGGGCTCACTCCTGAAGTCTCCAGGCCTGATACACTCGCTCTATGGAAGAGGACAGAGCCACCCAAATGCTTCAGTTTAAAAAAAGGATATAGACAAATGCAGTTGCACGCGAAATAAACTACACTTTTGATATGGGGACGATGGGGAGAACCACTTACAGTTTAACGAAGGAGATTTTCTTAAGGAATCGGTAGAAAAAAATCCGGGTACAACGCATAACCATAAGTCGTTACCTTACGAAGGTATTGAGTATTGACGCCAGAAAATATGCTTTGACTCATAAAACTTGCAACCTCCTTTATCAACAGAAATAAATCGGATCCGTTCTTACATCCGTTTAGCAGACTCTAACAAATTTCACACTTTTTTGCACATAAAATTGTTTTTCAAAAAATACTGTTCGGTTTGCTCCATAAACAAATAATAAATATCAATTATCACTTCCGTTAAAGTAAATATATATATTTACTTAGGTATTGCCTAAGTTCAGGGGATAAATCCATGATGCACACAGCACAACTTAGGCAGAGGGGAATTACAGAAGGGGGAGATTGGAAAATTAACCTGACAAATGTCGCAAGTGAGCCACAATTTTTCTGTTGTCATGAATTTACTGTGCAACATCCCAGTATCCCAATGGCTTCGCAAATAACATTTCTCGTCAGCAGAAATTGCCTCAACCATTTATACCCAGATATATCGCCGCGACCTGTGCAGGATTTGATCCCACGCCAACAGAGGCGAAAATCTGCAGACATGCGCCTCAATCTATTTGGTCACCGGCGTGGGTCAATATTAAAAAATATTTCTGTTCTAAAACACTTCGGACCGAAGCAACTAATGAAAAACAAAATACGACAAAAGATTGGACAAGCCATTTATTTAATCTGCCTGCATTCATCTTTTTAGGGATTTGACTTTAATTGCGATTTCTTAAAAATTTCTTTGACAAAGTCTTCAACAAGTATTTTCCAGAAAATGTCAAATATTAACGATGAACTGCTACTACTGACATTTATTTCACCTACTTTGGTTGTGAAAATCTGCGACCATCTTCAACCCTAGTGCCATTCATTCTCCGGAGTGGAAAATAGGAGCATTCTCTTAGCCTCCCCCACAATTTCAACTCAAAACAGATGCTCCTCTTAATTCCACCATCCTGTGCGAGACTCTATAGTTCATTAATTAATTTTTCTTAATTTCAGCTGGAGGTAAACGATATATATTAAGGACGGGACAAACAAAAAACTGGTGCTATAAATAGAACTGCTGTGAGGATGAACGTAGAACGTCAATACAAGGGAAAGTAGTTTAACAAAAAAGGAACCTAAACAGAAATCAGAGAAGAAATCGTAAAGGATTTTATCATCTCTACGGGAATTTACTGCTCCTATCTTAACCATATTTTTGTAAAGATTTTTTTCTAAAGTCTCAACTGATCCTTGCGAAATTCAAGGACTCAAACTATTTCTGATGTCGCTTAAAAAATTAAGAATTTTCAACATAACATGCCCCCACCTTTGCGGATAAGCCTTAAGGGTATCTTAGCTCTATATTATCTACAAATAGGCTGGCACATTCACTATAAATATCCAAGAGGAGCTTTTCCTTAAATTATTTCCTTTAGCACTGTTCTGAGCAGATTCTTTCCTTTCGCTTCCGTTTTTGATGATCTTGGGTGTTCATTTGAACGGTGAGCCACTCTTAAGGAAATCTAATTAAAATGTGAACTCGTCCTGTGCAAAATGGATGAGGAAATGCATTTATATGCGGATGAAAATGAATGACAATATTTTTGTGTTAATACGATTTTGAAGAAATACTTTTCCTGGTTTCAGTTATGATAGGAAAAATTTTTTGGAATTTTGTCAGTTTTTTCACCATCGGAAAAATTTGCATAGAAATGAAAAATTGTGTCGCGGATTAAGCCTAAAGGTTAAACCACGTAAAAGAAATTCACCAAGTACTCTGCCTCGAAGGTGGTGTGGAAAAGAGTGCATATTATGCGAAACATGAATTTTCAAATATATGAAATCGTGATATCTCTCGATAATTCATTCGTACGGAAAAAAGTTTTAAGGACTTTTTCTGTAGAGAATCGCATGATCCACAAATTTTGTAAGAACTATTTTTACTATAACACCTACCGTTTAAGATATATTTCAAAAAGTCCATTTTTTGGACTTTTTTGTTTATTTTGACTGGATTATAACTGTACTATGATTTGATCAACAATTTTTGTCTCATAATCCCTCAATTGCTACTACCAGGGCCGGTATTTAGCAACTCGATTCGAATCATCGACTCGAGACAAATGCCTACTCGAGTCAATCGGGATTTTAAATTTGGTAAGTTGTTCGAGTCGAAAGATTAGTGCTGCCACAATATTCGCAAATATTTTGTGTTTTCAGTGAGGTTGTTACAAACATCATTCTTGTGCGAAAGTATTAAAATTTAGCTGGCTATTTATTAAAAACTTTGAAAAATAATTTACTAAGTCTAGTGATAATTGTTTAATGTACTGCAAGTGAAATTTTAGCGTTTAATTGTTTTTAAAACGGATTCTATCGGTATACACTTTTTAAGAGATAGTGAATCACAAAGAATTGTATTAAGGGAGTTACGGGATGCTTCAAATCCTTTGGGATTAAATGATAATAGGTAATTCTATCGTTTGAATTTTGACGCACAGAAATAATTTATTGGTTTGCAGTTTTGTTAGGAAGTTTCGTCTTTCTAAAGATGCATTCTAATACTTGGTGGATGCATTTTCAGAAGATCCTTCTCAGGGTCCAAAGGGCGAAAAAGGTGCTACTTAGAAAATGTAAATTTTTTATGGCAAAAATTTGAGAACACATTCTAGGACGAGGAAAATTACTTGTTTCCTGATCTTTTGGTCTATGAACATAAAAATTAAATTTATCTGTGGTCTACGCCTGTTGTGCAGCAATACGCAAGGATTAAATTAAGCGCCCATTTTCAATATGCAATATTTCATCCTTAGCCCTCAGATATAGCTTTTACTTTTTCAGTGTCTTTCCTTCTACACTCCTAGCACTGCAATTTTCATTTGTTTATTCATAATCCCTCTTTCGTTTCATCACTATAACTAAAATTCGGTTAGAGTTGGGATTTTCATCCTTGATCTAGAACTCTGAAATCGAAAAGAACACATCCGGATGCTATGAACATCCATCAGTACAAAAACAGGAAGATGACAGAGATTATTAATCTGATTAAAATTACTTTGACATTAAAGATCTTAAACCTTTTAAAGGTTCGACTTAAATGAACCAAGGAACGTGTCGGTATGTGTGTGATCTCAAATGAAAAGGGTAAGCGAACTCAACGCGGTAATGATTGCAGAGAGAAGAAAATATAGTGATTGCAGGCTAAAGGATTGGCGGAAGGAGGCTTATATCTTGGGAACCAGAAAGTATCACTGAGTTTGTAATATCTTGGAAACTAGGATGCACCGCTGCACTATATGGTCTGATAAAAATGGAGCTGACCTCTCCAGAAGAATAATAAATAAATATAAATAATCAAATGTAGTACTTGCAGGGCGAGGAGGTGTTTAAAAATTCAGTTGGAATATGAAAGGTCAGATATCTCGCGAACTAGACTGTGTTTCATCTCAAATGAAAGTGAGTTGCATTTCCTACACGGTAGTGTAATAAAATGTAGTAGTTGCAAAGCGAGGGAGTATTTGAGCTATTGAGCTATTTGTAACTGCAACATTTTATGATAGTATCGTGTAGAGGTGATTTCCTACTTTCAGTACATCCCGATATCTGCTCTAGTTCCCGAGATATCAGTCCTTTACCTTTCGATTGAGTTTTTGAGCACTTGCTCACTCTATAACTACAATTTTTTATTGAAAACCGTTTAACACAAACTTTGTGCGTTTTTGGCCTCAAATATTCCATTATATATCGGACTTAGAGTTACCTGATTACATGTATGAGTAGGCTGGAAATATTTATTAAAATAACTGTAATCTCATTACATAGTAATTAAGTAAATATGTAATCAAATTAACAACTAATCGATTAATGTTTAATCAGATTAACTTGTAATCAGATTACACGTTAATCAATTACATTCTGTAATTATGGACACACTACTTCAGTAATATGTTACGAAGTAATGAATAATTGTAATCGTTAATTAATCAAATTACATTTTACCAAACTCTGGTTTTCATTATAATATTCAGTGCAAAAACAGAAACATAAACGGGTACGAATCATATTTCATGGTGATCAACGGCTTTCAGCGAAATAGTCGTTTGATGGGAGTGTTAATTATTATTACGTTTAGCAACGCTACACTTTTAATAATCTACGGTGGGGGATTAAAGTCTGGCAGGTTTGGTAACCCCATTTTTGGCGTTATATGGTCATGTACTAACATATATTTGCCGTCATCCAATTTTAATATGTCGCAGCTTTGTACGTAGGTGTAGAATCCTAGTAAAATACATATCGTCTTCCATTACATACGCTGTCTAGTGGTTGGCGACTGTTTCCTGCATCAGTGTAACTCGACATTCATTCGAAAACACTTGTGAAAAGAACCATCGTACCGGAGGGATCAACTATTGGACCGATTCTCTTCAGCTTATACTTTATGATTCCTCCACTTATTAATATACAATTCATGTGCAGCTTTATTTAAACCGGTCAGTAGATATAAATGAAACCTGCACAAGTGGATTCAACAAGCATCCTAGATGTATATAGCAATGGTCGATTCAGACTAGTATAAATCCAAAATCCAAACAAATCAAAGTGTTTAGTCCTTTGTACTAATGGTATTGATTCTGGTCTTTTACTCACAAAAAACTAAATAAAACCAAATTTATCTCTTCAGATTTTGTTACAAATTAGAGATTCGAACTTAACTCTAGGTTTTCCAGCTGTAGTCACGTAACTACCATCGTTGCCAAAATTTATGGATATCTGGAAATCTAAATTTGTATTGTATATTTATAAATGTATAAACTAAGGTTCCATAATTAAATTCACCAATTTTTCCGAGATAACATAACCTTTGCATTCAATCCGATAAATTATTATTATGTTATTTCGTAAAATTCAATTAGAGATATCATAGAAAGTTAAGTATTGTAATTTTGTCAGATAAGTAATGCTATTAATACTAAAGAATACTGTAATCCATTTTTTTTTGTCTTCCAAGAAGAATATTAGTTAAAAGCAATATTAATTGTTATCCTCGAATTTGATTTTACAAATGTCACTCGCTCGATGATAATATAATATATTACGGACAAGGTCATCACGAAAATTTCGACTTTTGAGAAAGATTGCACAGTGTATCACAAATCGAATCGGATTGTATTGCAGATAAACCATATGAATATGTCTAAATATTTATCCTGTAAAACGTGACAAATGCGGTGATATTATATACATACCTCCGTTATGCTGTATCTGTGTCGTTGCCTTCCAATATTTGGCTAATGGGAAAGCACAAGTCTTACCCAAATATCACACCAAGTCTTGCTGATTACGATGCTATGACTACAGAATTTTAGTATCATAGCCAAACGTGTTATCCAACACAAAGGACGATGCCTTATAGCAGCTGAAAAGACGTTGGATGGAACCAGGAATCGGATGTTGGTGTCTTTCTCCCGAACGTGTTCTGATTCCATAATAACCATGACTTCTACAAATTTACTTATCTGAATAGCGTTTCTTTTTAATTTTATCTTTATATGACGCGTTCCTTTTGACAGAGATATATTGCCGTATATTTGTGTAATGAGATTCGGCGTCATGCACGTATTCTGATGCCATTATTGGCTTTTCAGCAAGGTTTTGAACGAATTTCAGATACTATCGAATATCTGCATAACAGACTACGTAAGTCAACTTTTGGTTATTTGAAATTAACTTGGAGATTATAACAGCAAAAATTTTTAGTTCTCTGGGCCTATTCCAATTCTAGTCTTCGTTTTTGTCTTCCACTTGTCAGATAGTGACGTCAGATGTGTCCGCCATGGAATAGGCCCTAATTACCAGGCCTAATTTGTACTTCTCTTTGAGGTTTGTTTCCTTACTAATTTTCTCCTACTTTCCTCCTTTTTTCACCACTTTTTATCTTGGTAAATAAGATTATGTCTAATTAACTTTCTAATTCTTAATTTGATTGAATTTTCATTATTTCCACTGGAAATGTAAGAATAAAAACAAGGTTTCATTTAAGTATTGAATTTTTACTGTTATTCTACTTTGTTCCTCTGTTGTCATAAGCATTGAGAATTTTTACTCAAATTTAAGAAACAAACACGATGAACCAGAAAACGTAAGTAAAATTCTCTGGTACAATACCTTCTGCATTACCTCGTCATCAATAATCTCTGTTATATTACCCTATGCATTACTATGTCATTAATGCCAACGAATCCTGTTATTTTTCGATGAAATTATTCATTACCGTGTTCATCAATTGCTCGCTTTTCTATTGGGTAGCAGCTGTGCTTACCATGTTTGTGTTCCCTGCAAAAATGTTAACAACAACAACTACCAGCGTCCTTCCAGCCCCTATGTGGTCTTTATAGCCCCTGAGGCATTAGAACAATTCTATATAATTCCACTACTTTCAAAATATCCTAGTTCTATTACCAGTCCTTTTAAATTTTTCCTGAGATTATTCAATTTTCGTTACTACCAAAGGATATCGTTAGCTCTAGTAACAAAGTGGTTATGTGGCAGAAATCTTTTAAGAAATTATTACTCTTTTAAAGTATTCTTTGTCATTACTTAAAACTTAAAATTCTAGAAAATTAAGAGTCATCACCTAAAAACACGTCTTTAATCTCTGGTGGGGTCAAGTTAGCTATAATTAGTGACTGCTTACCTTACTTGAGGAGACAATTTCAAACTATCCGCTGTAGTTTTATTGTTGCACATGATCTTATTCTGGTCTCTAAGTAAAACTCTGTCAGATTATTTTGAACAAGAAAAATCATGACTTTATTCCTTGATAAAACATGATAAGCCTATTGAGACTGGGTACTGGGAATCTCATTGACCATCATAGCCTTAAATCAGTTTTACCCGATATCAAACCACGTTGGTGGTTATTTGGTACCCCACCAAAATATTCCATCAAAGGTGATAATTTCATTTAACACATTCGTAACAGACCACCAATTAAATCATGTCAGTGCCACAAAATACCTCTCAAGTGCTTCAGTGGAATTGGATTAGTCGTCCATTTCATTTCCTGTTTCCGTTTCATCAATAATCAACGGCACAACGATAATGACTATTCCCCGGGCACTGGGATGTTCGATTTGTAGCCAACAAAATTTAATTACTAGCAGCAACCAGTTGCCCTTTCTGTAGAACACAACAACCTGCCATGGTGTTGTCCCTTTATCCATATAACTACATCTACCACTCCATAAAACCACATCTGATCTCTAGTCATTTCTAGTCTTTTCAGAGAATGTTCATTATAATGGCCGATGCGTTTTAGTACATTTCCATTTCCTTGTTCATGTTGGAGATAACTTTGAATTCAAAATCATGGGCTCGACTAGAAAATGGGTAAAGAAAGGAAATATGAATTAAGAAATGCAATGAAAAATAAACTGCCAAGAACATGGGTAAACAGAAAGTGCTAATCTCTCCGAAATTTGTACTATTATGGAAAGTAACCAAATATGGAATACCATTTGGTTTTTGTGTTATAAAACAAAAAGATATTATAAATCAAAAACTTTTATTCTCATTTATTATCCGTCATACAGTTGCGCTTAACTAATTGACAGTCTTGTTTTACATAGATTAATTTAAAATAAAAAATTTCCTCAAAAACAAAATCAACATAAAGGCACCTAATTATGGAATAGGTATCCAAATATGTACTACTATAAAACTAAATTTCAAACTAATCAAAAAGTATATCAGATTTTTTTTACTAAACACAATTAGACAAAAAAAGACCTCTAAAACAATCAAACAAACATGTAATAAACGCATAGTTATAATAT
>QYTT01094099.1:9675-24101 GCA_006980735.1 Dasypogon diadema
TATTATTCCTTTTAGTTAAACTGTGAAAAATCTTTAAGGTATTTTTAACAGAACCTTAGATTAGAGTGATCACATTAATACCTAGGTGCGCAAAATTTGTGCAACTCTACGCAGATTATCGGTATCGTCCACTTTTATACCCTTTGATATTCGTATCATGCTTGTCCGGATACTTATTGTTCCACTCCTGTCATATGCGTGTGGAGTTTCCTGTAAATTAGATTACTCAGCGACACATAAAATTAATGTAGCAGTCCGCTACGCATTTGGTGTAAGGAGGTTTGACCATGTGTCGCCCTACGGTTCAGTCAATCTTAGGTTGTGGTTAAAATTTACACAATCAACTAGATCGATCACTTTGTCAGTGCCGCGATTTCACTGTTGTACTGAGCACCGATTTTTCGTCCAGTCCATCAGTCTTTGGATCTCTCTCCCACTTGATCTGAGAAGGAGCAGGAGCAGTTGTGATTTCCCCGACAAATTAGTTGAATTTCTTAAATGTATCGGACTTTAGTTAAACTAATCTGTTAACATATAAGTTACTTTATACCAAATGGTAGCTTAGAATTAAGTAATATTTTTATCCACTATTTGCGAGTCTACTTTAGTTTAACATCTTCAACCTTCATGTGTTTTTATTGCCTAGACTTATCTATGAGCTTAATACTTACTAGAGTCCGAAAATGAAATTGGCTTGAATTGATAAAAAACTGTATTATCTTTTTGCCTTTTTAACAGTCTCCAAAAACAGATTCGATGTCCCCCACTGACAAAGGATTTTTTGGAAAGGGATCATCCGACATCAACGCCTGCAACCATTTTGAAATTAAAAATAGATAAAAATAAAAGAATAAATATCAATAAATACGTGAACAAAATTTTTACTATGACCGGTAGTTTATTTTTTGTTAAAAAACATTAAAATTTTAGCCCGACAAATGCGAACCTTAAACTTCCGTCGCTAGTATTCGTTTGAGATTTTGAATTTTCTGAGAAGCCTAATCTATTCTACATGCAGAGCAGATGGTGCGCACTTTTTCTCGAAAATCTTAGTACCACCGAATGATCAATTGATCACAACCCACTCTACCAGCAACTAAACGCGTTGAAAGCCCCTTATCTCTTAAAGCGATTGAACACTTTTTTCTTCATTACTTTTAGCTGTGACATTTTTATGAGAAAATCTTAGTTTTAAACAAGTAAAATAAAGTGTTTTTACCCGGACCAATTTGGCATAACACGGAGATATTTCTAGAAGAATTGCAGTTTCTCTTAAGAATAAGCTCTGTATAAGAAAAGTTGATTCTGTTAAACCAAAGAACGTAGTAATAAATTAATTATCATTACACTACCCGAGGCTAACCAAAGCGAATCATATAATTCCACACCTTGTTTGCGATGTTTTAGGCAAAACTCATCGAATAACGTCGCATCATAACATTTCCAGGAAAGAAATTCCTTCCTAGTTAAAAGAGTAAAGGCCGTACGCACGAAGCAGTCTTAACTTGTGACTATAATAAATCCAGTAAAATTTGGTCTCATTTTATACCACATATCAAAGATTTGAGAAATTTCAAACTGCATTTGACTGTATTATGATCGTCACGTCCTGCGTCGTGAATGGTTAGAACCTCCGCTGGCGTTGTTTCCCAGCGCAGCTTTCCGCACCGGCTCCCATGCCAGCAATCTTGGATCCGGAAAAGATAGCATGATCCTCTCACCCCGTGGAACTTGGAATGTTAAACTAAAAGGGAAAAAATGCATTGTGCGAAAACGAATCTAATGTATAAGTTGGTAATCTATATATTAATTATACAAAGAAAGCTCCCGGTTCCGTATTTCAGCCACTTTTTTTATATGGAATTTCATCGAGCTTTTCTTGAAATTTTATAATGGCAACACTGATCCGCATCAGTTCGGGGTTGCGTTCCTGGGTGTTAAGTTCGGTGTTTGCCACCGATAAGTATGCAATAAATGGATTTATGGGAACTTTTTTCATTATTCTGCATGGTGAAATATTTTGCAGGTGTCTTTTTACTGCTTGCTTGCATGGGAGGATTAGGTCTACAGGGGACACCTCTGAAAAAAACGCGCTTTGAAATTTAAGGTGCAAATTGAGGGAACATATAAAAACGTTATTTCACTTATATACCTTCAATTTGTGCAGTTGCACAGGGATCTCCTAGTTCTTATAATTTTCGTGACAACGGGTGCATTTCTCATGACGGAGCAACAGCTCTTATTATGGATACAATTAAATTTACGGAACAACAGATGGGACTAGGTTTACACGTAGTGGATCAAAATTATTAGATGAAGCTTACATGTGGCGAATGTGAAGATTCGATTTTTCGTTGAATTTCAGAAGCATTTTATGGCTCAAGAATTGCGATAAAGATGAAGAATTTTGATGAGGCTTGCACAGGGCGGATGGCTGAAAATAAGCAAATGGGAAAATTTAGAAAGAATTCTGTTAAAATTTTAGCCTTTAAAATGAATGTTATGCACATGGCTGTCGTTAATTGGTGAATGTGAATTTTATGGGACCCCTTTCCGTAAGTCTGAAATCTATCTAGCGAATTTGGATGAAGAAATATGTGAAACGCGAATACAACAGACAAACATGGGACTTCTATCAGTAAACATGAATCTATTCTAGCATTTTTCGATAAAAGAAATGCCAAACACGGATGCAACAGACAAATATCTCTTTTTAAGACTGAAAAATTCATTGGGTCATTCCAAAGTGAGAATCTAGAAGATTAGATCTGTGGCTGATAGCGGAAACGCTACGCTACTGCTTGAAGCAGGCTATCTCGAGCCTTTTGGTGTTCGGAAGACGATCCATAAACAAAAAAACAAAAAAAGTACGGCCCTAAATTTTACATCATGAGAAAATAACATTCTTGAAGAAAATACAGGGCCGGTGGTCGAGCGGGCTGAGGCGCACGTCCGCAGAGTTTCTTCCCTGTTGGCGTGGGTTCGAATCCCGCACAGGACACGGCGATTTTTCTGGGTACCAGTGGGTGAGGCAATTCTACTGACAAGAATTGTACTTGTGAAGCCACTGGGATGTGTTGCACAGCAAAAATTTCATGCCAAAAATTGTGGCTCCTTGCAACATTTGTCAAATTAAAATTTCCCAAGCTCCCTTTCCCTAATTTCCTTCCGCCTAAGGTGAGCTGTGTGCATCATAGGGTTGTCCCCTGAGCTTAGGCGATACCTTACGAAAGGGTTATATCTCGAGATATTCGCATATAGCTTAGTGTTGATTCAGGGTAGCAACGATAGAGAAAATCGTCCAACAATATGTGAAAACGTAAGCACATAATCGTTTTTCTCCGGAAAAAGTACACGTAATTTCTGGGTAGCTGAAAAAAGGAATAATTAGGTTTGTTCAACGAACTGCTCTAGGTTGAGCTGGAGCCAAATCGAGCATGACCTCTGTTCAATGAGACCAAAAAGTTGCTCTAACTTGCCCGAAACTGACCTGCTCTGTGTTCAACGAGCCTGCTCTAAAGTGAGCTGGGCTGCCCAATTATGCTCTGAAAAATTTTCAAATCACTTTCGGGCAGGCAAATGAGAGCTGTCAAAACAAAATTTTGGGAGGAGTAATTTGTTTGAGAAAAATTTAAATTTTTTAAGAAATAATAGTGAAGAAAGTGCCTTTTCAGACATTTAAAAATATAGAAGGAATAAAGTGATGGAATATATAAATGTAAAAGACATAATCATTTCAACTTGACCTAACTCAGCTCAGAAAATTTCAGATTTGTGTTCAATGAACTATTTGATCCATGTTGCTTATTTTTGCTCAATTTTCGTTTTGACAGCTGCCCTGAGCTGCTCAGCTCTACTTTTAAGCTTGTTGAACAAACCTATTATATCAACATTCTAGGCATCAATAAAATCCAAAATTATATTAAACTTGTAGTTTATTTCATAGTTATGTTTCATCATCATCCTGCACCCAGCCGTCGTCATCGGACAAAAATCTCCTCTTAGCGCTTGTATTCATATACGGCCGCAATGCCCATTCTGTATCGGCGGCTTGCAGATCATCCAGTGTCCCTAACTTAATCTCATACAACTTCAATTGGAATCTAGGGCCAACTTCAGTCAGTTCTAATTCCTTATCGACATAACGATATGTGTGGTGCCGGAAACAAATATAATCATCATGGTTGGCAAAGGTGATCACCCTTTTCGAGTCTTCCTTGGGCACTGGGAACAAATATTTCAAAATATCTGTAACACGACGACCCAATGGAGTTTTAAAATTGTGGAAAATTAGGTGTGGCTTCTGTTCACTCATCGTCCCAACGTCAGGCACATCATGCCTCATTACCACGCCAGATAAATTGAAGAATGCTGTTGGGCCATGAGGTAAGTGACATATTACTAAGTTATCCGGTACTCCTCTGTGCTCGTGAACTATTATGAAATCAGTAACCTGATTTGAGCGACAAGCATTTATCAGTTGCTTCATCTCGTATTTCCCCCTATTCATTCTCTGTGCATTCGGGAAAATCAGGCGTAATTCTTTTACAAACATTTTTAGACGTGCTGACGGATCATGCGAAGTAGTTATCATTATCTTTGGATCTTCGCACCCAGCATACCTGTATTCATCATCCTGTGCATCAAGATCTCCACCTTAAAGAATAAGGGTTTAAAAGCAATAAACAATAAAAACAGGCATGTTACCTTCCACGTCCCACTTAAGTTTTTCCTGAAGCTGAATCGCTTCTCTCCTTAGGTCTCCATGAATCTGTGAACTACCTTCTAGACTTCTTTTTATAAGCTCTTTTTTATCACGAAGAGCCTTTTGTTTGCTCTCCACTGATTTTTTATATAAATACTCTCTACGTAATCTGGCTTGCCGTCGAAGCATAGCGCGAAATTAGAATTTATTGGGTCAGCCTTCCACTTTCAAACAAGGTCAACCTGAGTCAACTGTCAAAACAAAAACATGTGCATATTTCCTCGCGAATGCCTAGATTGAAGTGGAAATAAGTTATCTATTCTTAATGCTGCTTCCAATTGAAAAACGAGCATGTTTACAGCAAAGAATAAATAATAAGAATTGCCCCTGAATTAATTAGATATTTCTAAAGCCAAATAAATTAAGCTTGTTTTTATTCACGGACGTGAATATCAGAGATGTGAGGAAAATATCCATATAGTTCTATTCCAGTTCAAGCCTTCATCTTGTTAGAACAGTTAGTGACGTCAGATATCTACTCCCTGGAGCTTGACTACATTGTATAACACTGTTTCAAGTCAACGACAGACTTGGTTTCATGAAAATTATGAACAGCTTTTAATAAAAAAACACACATTTTTTCGTTTTATTTTTTATTTAAAATGAGCTGATAACTTTAATTATAATAAAATGGATTAGAACCGAAATAATGTACAATTTATATTAAGACTTTTACGCCTGCGTGATTTCATTTTTCCATCGGTTATTGGCCGGCATCATGTATTCGTGATTTCATTTCCATGCTCTATTATATCACAATTTAGGTGGGATGCGAGACTAGGCGGACTTTGGCGTTGAATGAATGTAGCAAGTAATCATTTGCGGCGAGACTATGCATGCTTAAATCAGTGCGAAACACTATAAAATACAACGTGTGTATGTGTTGGTGCTTCACTAAAAAGCTTAAAATCTTACAATCAAAATATTACAAATATTAAATCTTGCTCCCCCAAAAATTGTTGATGCTTTCTCGAGTCCTACTACCATTTTTCACTACTATCTGATTGAAACGCAAGTGACAGATGCTTTCCCTTAAAATTTTACCGAACCCCTACTCTTGGAATTTCGCATGTAGTGGTGCCGTTCAGCGGATAAATAGACCGGAAAAGTGCGCATTTCCCCGCTAAGCACCCCTTCTCCCGGCACCCCCACAGTCGTTTGATTAATGAAGTGAGCCAAAACCCCCGGAACTATAAAACACAAGCCGCGAAGCAGAAATTGCAACTCACACATGAACTGCTTTTTATGAACGTCTTAATATAGAGGAAGTAGGCCGATGACTCATGTTCGAACTACTTTTCTCTTTATTCCTATCTTAAAAGCGTTCATAAAAAACTATTTCACACATGTGCAAATCCTACCTCATGGCTTGTGTTCTATAGTCCCGGGGGTTTTGAATGAGCACGCCTAGTCTCGCATGCACCTAGTACAGTTATCTCACCTTTATTTAAGCCTGAGTTCTCTGTTGGTTATTCTTTACGATTTTTATATTGGTATTTTCTCCTACGATAACCCTCACCAAATGGTAAACCAAAATGTATTATTCTAGATAAGTATGCCGGCTTTATGGTTATGCCTTAAATTTAGAATCTAAATCAAGATAACATTTATGTAGTTTATTCAAAGTTTAGATTATATAACTTTTGGCATAAAGAATAATCTTACTGCCCCCGTCCGATTTTTTTCTCACAAAAATTTCCATATAAACAAACGGTACTTGATCTAAAACTTTTATATTTTCTACCACTTCCGATGTGTGATGCTAATTTTTATCACTCGTTATATTTAAATACCTTATATATTTATTAAAACAGCTCAGCTTGCCTGAAAACTGACTTAACACTGCAATCTTGGTTATAGTATTTGCATCACAGCACCACACACTTCATTTTGGTAAATTATTTATTCAAGACAGATAATTTTACCAAATCTAAAATTCATAAATAATTTCCACCACTTATTACTGTATACACAGCATTATTTTAAATGTTTATTAATTTAGTTTTTGTTTAAACACTGAAAAACTTTACAATTCTTCCTGAGATCTGTATGTTTGTTTCAGGAACGTCAGATAAGATTAGAAATGTCAAATAAGCATAATGCGAGCGGCTTACTTCTTGAGTCACACGTACAGTGCATATGAAAGTTGTGGACTATCCTGTCTTATGTTATATAATCTACGATTAAACTAAATAACAAATGACGGAAATACAATGTGAAGTTCAATTATATGCATAGGCAAAAAGTTACAAATATGTAATCTGAAAAGAGAAATTAAAACACAATTGAAATGTTCTATCCAGTGAAATCTAATTAATGATAATTGCAAATACAGCATATTCAACAATCCATACTTTCGAAATACCATTCCAAAGTAATAAACATCACTTCCCCTTATCTTTTCTAAGTTCTCTATTTATTGTCTTTAGTTTAAAGAGACTTTTTTCAATTTTAGATGAATAAATCCTTAGGAGAAAATTTTTGCACGAAACGTGAGGCCCTTATAGTGTTAATTTCTATCTAATAGCCATACTTGCCTTAACCATGCAAAAATGAACGGAATGTGAAAAATAACGTAATAACGTAAAAATGCTCCACGCTAATAGAAGAAATAAGAATAATCTTTGAAAAAGAACTGTTTTCTCAGCACATTTACGCAGCAGAAAATAATTCAACAGATGTAGAATTCTGGAAAGTCCTAGCGTAAACCCAAAGTATAAATAATATGTTTATATGAATAAAGTTGTTCTGTCAATAATTTATCCCAAAAATATCTTGTCAAATTTATAGCTACTTTGCACTTTATGAATTTAAAACTATGGATTTTTGTTGTTTGAATTATTAAATTTTAAAGAAGTTATTTTTTTCACAAAGGACTTTTATTTATAATTTTTCTCAGGATAATGAATTTTTAATGTTATCTCTTACTTATTTTTATCCAAGAGTCACACAACTTCTCTAGTTCTTGCAGTACTCCTGAAAATACACTGCTGAAAGTATTTCGTGCTAATGCTATGAGGAAATCCGACCCAACTGATTCCTGGTAGATCCCAGTAGCTAACAGTTTTAATGTTGCTGCCAATTTTATTATTGGTGACACAGCACTACTTCTTGTTCCACACGGTATATTCGTATTTTGAAGTGAATACGAAAATACTTCCTTTGATAGTCGAAATTTCTTTCCAAAACTAAAAGCACAAGATGTACAAATCAGTAAATTTTTCTATGCAGCGGCATACTCTATCTCTGGTAAATTAAAAATATCACTATCACAACGCAGTTGTCGCCTTCCTAAGTTTAAATTTCTCATTTCAAAATCTTCCTCGTCACTACTATCAAAGAAAAACTTTTTTTCAAAATCAAATTTGCACTTCAAATTCAGTCAACTTTCAATTTGACAAATTGATTGGTATAAATGCATACATTCTAGTGCACCTGTTGCATGGCACTGCCATTTACTAAGTCGAATGAATATACCATGACATGAAATATATTTCTATTCGACTTTCGTAGTCGCCTATAAGACGAATCGAAACAAAGTTACATGACTAGGCCCTTGGTCTTTCAATTTTAACTGGGTACCTCTTATCAATTTCTCGAGTTATCGCGCGAACGAACAGAGGGACAACTATAAAACGATTTCTTTTTGTCTTCTCTTAATGACTATATAGTTTAGTTCTTTTAATCATGAATATTTTTTAAGGTTACGCTAGAGTTTAACTATTACAGAAGGATTCTAACATCTACAAGAAAAATATACCAACCTGAAAAGTTCAGTATCAGTTATCGAGACACCACAATTCATGGATGTCAGATTTCCTGTAAGAATAATCCTATAGGTACATAGAAATGGATGTTTAATCTTGATTTTTATTATCTCCTTCAACGTCAAATTGCTTAAAACTAATAAAAATTACTATAATGTAGTGGTTATGATATAGGCAACACATTTTTTTTACTATCGATTCCTTGAGTCCATGGCTGGCGTAACTCAATTCAAGTTAAGCCTACACGTTAAATTCTCTAAAAATTTTACTTACAATTAAGCAGTACTTTAGTCGAAGTAAATTACATAGTATCATCGCTAGTCATACTCCTGTATAGAATCTGGTAATTAATAACATTTTAAATGAGTGTATCTAAAAAATTTATGAATATTGAAAGCATTTATAACTAAACAAGCTGCGAAAATAAATCTCCCTTCTTTAAATCAAATATTAGAATAACATGAAGAGCAAATTAGGTGCTTGGTGATCTCGATGGTGATTTAGACCCAGAACGGGATCTGCTTCTCGATCTTGAGCCGGATCGCGAACGCGATTTAGAACGAGATCTAGAACGAGATTTTGACCTAGACACTGAACGTGACCTTGATCTTGAGGGCGAACGTGAGCGTGAACCGGATTTCGACTTTGAACGTGAACGTGATCTGGATGCTGATCTCGAACGGGATTCGCTTCTTGATAGAGATCTGGACTTACTTCTACTGATTGATCGCGATTTACTTCTACTGCCACTGCGACTTCGAGATCTACTTCTTGATTTGGATCGTGAATCAGATTTAGATCGAGATCTTGAACGAGACCTAGAAGGCGAACGGCTTTGAGACCGTGATCCTGATCTGGAGCGAGAGCGAGATCGTGATACAGATCTGGATCGAGATCCAGATATGGATCTCTCATCATCAGAAATAATTCGTTTTCTTTGGCGGCCCCGACCGCCTTCGTCACTACTATTATTTTCCTTGGACCTTTCTCTGTCACTCTCGGATTCGCTAGTGGATATTGTTTCCTTTGAAATAATTTTCCCTCTTGGCTTTCCGGAGAGCTTCTCTGATGCAGATTCCTTTGGCTTCCTACCCCTCTTTTCTTTCTTTTCCGTCTTCTCTTTTGGTTGTTTTTTGCGTCTTTTTTCTCTAGGTCGATCACTGTCACTATCATTTTCAGATTTCTCCCTGCGTTTCCGTCCAGGGCCTCGCTTTTTCTCTAATTTAGGTTTCTTTTTGGGCCTCTCAACATTCTCGGTGCCGGGTCCATCGCTTCCTGAATCAGATACATATTCGTCCTTACGACCTCGACCACCTGCAAAATAAAGAAAAAATCGTTTATATAAATCCTTAAGACTTGATTCTAAATGTATTCACCCTTCTTCTTTTCAGGAGGAGCTTCCGCAAATAGTAAAGCATTTTTCGTTTTCTCCTTGAACTCTTGACGTTTAAGCAGAAGCTCTTCCTTAGATTTGTGACGTTCTTCTTCCAGTCGTTTGCGTTCCTCCTCTTGCCTGCGTTTAAATGCCGCTCTCTCTTCTTCTTGCTTGCGACGTAAGCTTTTCTCTTCTTCATCTATTCTTCGTGCACGGGAAACGTGGTACTGTGCTTGGGATAACAAATCTTGACATTGATTGGCTTCTAGAGCAGCAATCTCGATATTATAACGCGTCTTATCTCCGTTTACAGATAAATATTGGAAATATCTAAAAAAAGTTTTAAAAGATTTGGTCTCCTACAATTAACGCATTTTTAAAATTACTTGTGAGCAAGCCCCAACTCATGCACAGCTTGTAAAACTACTGGCAGCGTAGACTTCTCATCTTTCAAGATAGCCATCGCCAAGCGTTGCAAGACCAAAGCAATATTGAAGAGGAGAACCTGAAAGATAATAAAGTTGTTAAAGCTCCCAATTTAAAAAAAAAATAACTCACAGTATCTTGCGGTGCAACGCGCCTAGCTTTTAACAGCACCATTTTCGCCTCCTTTAATTTTCCAGCACGTAAATATGCACGCGCCAAATATTGCATAACTTCCACGTTGTGATGCTTGTAAAATTTTTTGAGACAATTCTCATACATTTGAATGGCGCTGATATATTGCTTTTGTTCTACATAAATATGTGCTATATTCAACCAAACATCGCAAAAATCTGCAGTAGCCTCGCGTACTTGGGCAAAAATATCACGCGCTTCTATTATGCATCCTTTGTGAGCTAAAACAGCACCTATACCATTTGTCGCCCAGATGTTTCGTGGATCATTTCGAAGAACCTGTTATACGGAAAAATAGTTTTAACATTAAATTTAAGGAGAGCACAATAATAATTTCAATTTAATTTCTATGTACTATTGCTCTTGCCCAAATAAAAGAAAATTACTACTTAAAAATAAAAACTTTTACTTGCGTGTCGTTTACTTTCGACTGGCTCGTGAACGTAAGACCGGACGAGTATCGCTGTAGAATGTAATGAATAATTTTATATGATGATCTTCAATCCTAGTGTATTTGTACAACACTCAATTTTCTGGTATAAATAGATCCAGGATCGAAATAACATTCCTTTCGAAGTCTGCATGTAAAAGCGCTTTTTAGTTTTGTTTGAAAAATATTGTGCAAGCCATGGAAATAAGAACTAAGGAATGGACACAAACGTGTAGATGAATACGTGAAAGTGAAGCATTTCTGAAGAGGAAAGGGGTAGAAAACTGGTACCCCATACGTATCAACTGAATCACTACACCTAAATTATTCAAATATGTGGTTGTGACTGCATGTTCCAGTTTGAGTTTAGGAATCTGATACGGTACCTCGTATCCAGTTCAGTAGTTATTTTCGAGGAAACTTGAAATTTTTGGGGTTCCCTATTAAATGTTGTGAAAGTTCACAAATAAAGTAGTACATAATTTTTCAGTTTCCCCAGAATGGCTAAACATGGTTTTAAGGTTTTTGAATTGAAAAATGTGTCTACCCCTCCCCCTAATATTACACTGACCATTTGCGTTTGCAGAGAAAAAATTTGTTGGTGTGAAACAAGTGCTTCACATTTCCCAATTTTACAGCCGTTCTTTAGTTCTTATTTCCATAGCGCAAGTAGTAGCTGTGTATATTTTTCAATTGTTTAGCATACATTAACTGAGTATATCACACATTAAATGATATTTTTTATTTTTGGGAGAGTTCGGAATTTAAATTCTTCTGTAAAGTGTTTCGATCTCATTTCACTCCGGATTTTCTCAGGAGCTTCCCTCTTCGTTTAGCGGCATTCCACACGGGGCACTGTTCAACCGAAAATGATGATGAGGGTCCTGAAGTGAACGACAGGAAGTTCAACAAAAAATCTTTCTATTTTCAGGCGTTATAACACACACACATTTAAAAGTAAGCTGCCCTCAGACCAAACTAAGAAAGTGCAGCCTTTGTATTTTTGTATTGGTGAAGGGATTCGCTATAGTGCCAATGGTCCTCTAAGGCATTAAGAGAAAAGCAACAAGAATTTCCAAGGGGAAATGTCACTCTAAAGCCTGAAATACAATCAATACGATACGACATTGTCCCTGCAAATTAGATTTTGAATATATGTGACGACATTAGATCATAGCAAATGCGACGACACGACAAAGTCGGCGACAAAAGTTTAGTCAAAAGCAAAATTTTTTCTTTGTCGCATGCGACATTTGTCTGAGATAAAGAAGTAGGAAAGAAAATTATTTTTATGAAGTATTAATGCTCTAGAAAGCTTTAAAAGCAAATAAATTAAATTTGAAATTAATTCCCGTCGCACAATATTTGCCATTGTGCTTACTTTCAGCTGTTATAAATGACAAGGACAATGTCGCTTTCACTGTATTCCATTTCCGACAAAGCCGTGTCGTATTCATTGTATTTCAGGCTTAAGGCGTCAATCCCTCGTCCCTACGTGCTCTTCACCTTTAAGAAAAATTCTTCACTCACGGACACGTATTTTGTAGGGGAGTTCAGGTCCATTTTGTTTCTATGGCTGTGGAGCTGCCATTCTGGTTTTCTGCCTCAGACAATTTTTTCGTGAGACGGGACCAGCGCTTATTTCGATTTGACTGGCGTAGCGTGAACAAGTGAAAATTTTAAGAGAATCAGCTTCTTTTTTTAATATTTAACCCTCTTCATGAATGCTTTTATTTAGTATAAATGTAGCTGGACTTGCAAATAACATCACGATAGTTTTATTAAGTTCAGTACCCATTTTTTTAAACCTAGTTATGCGAACAAAACTCTTTCCTTGCTTAGAAAATTTTTCTCGGTTTGACACCTAACAGGTATTAGTTACAAACACAATGAAAACGTCTGTACAGTTCGGTTTTCAATCCGAATTTTCCTCAATTGGGATCTTGGGATCACTTTTTGAATAACCTCTAGGCATGTTTTGTCGCTTTTAATACAAAATAAAATAATAATTTCAGGTAAGTAATAAAGCACACAAGCCAGATCCTCAGATGTGAAGTGAAGGGTTACTGAAGTAAATCAAAAGGAACAAAAGATAGATCAAGTTTCAGGCAAATGAATGAGGGAAGCAGGATAGCGAGATATGTATTCTCAAAGTTCGCGGACCTAAGATTTAATGGAAATAACTACGATATTCTCGTTTAACACATACAAAGACCAATCCAGATTCAATACGTTAAATAAAGTAAAATTTTTGGGATAGTGTTAACTCCCGCGACTTTGTTTCGAATTAGACAAAAGTTATTAAAGTTAGGAAATCTGAAACTTCACTCATATAAATATTCCAAATTTTATAGACAGAGGAATAATATCCACAACAAACAAGAAAATTTTCCCTCATATCCTCTAAAAGCTAGAATTCCTATCATAGCATACAGAGCTGAAAAAAAATTTGCAGCCAGGAAACCTTTACTTTTCCCCTTTTTTCAAGGTTTTGCCGAAGCTCATGTTATAACAGCTCAGGAGACAACCCTATGATGCACACTGCACAGCTTAGGCGGAAGAAAATTTTTAGGGAAGAGGAGATTGAGAAATTTTTACCAGACAAATGTTGCAAGTAAGTCCCAATTCATTGGTTTAAATAAGCCGCCGATTTCTCGAGCATAAATTGGAAAAGATATCATACTTGTGCACTTATAAATCCTAATTAATTAAGCGCGTTAGTTTAAAAACATTATACACATTGCGGGAATAAATGAATATACCCGATCCGGTATTTGTACTTAAAAATCTTGGATTATTATTACCTTCAGTTTCGTTACCTGAACACTACAAAAGTCACGGCCGTCAATTCTTGTAAAGGAAACTTTATAAATCATAATTAGTCAATTACAGATCTATTACATTAATAAAATCATTGCAAAAAGGATTTCCACTTTGTTTTCAGTGTAAATCAAATACAGTGTTGTAATTTAACGCGAATGAAAACGTTGCGAATGTACCAAATAAAATACTCCTGGTCACATCAAAAGCACCGCTTCGCGAATAACAAACTCATTGCAAGCAAATAACACTCATTTATTTATCCGGACTAGATGTGTCATTCGTCCTGCGCCTAATGCGAATAAAATAAAAACTGGTTGAGAAGCATTTCTGACGCACAATAAGAAATTTTTTAGCTATTAGGTGTGTTCAACGAGCTGCTCTAGGTTGAGCTGGAGCCAAATCGAGCATGATCTGTGTTCAATGAGACCAAAAACTTGCTCTAACTTTCCCGAAACTGACCTGCTCTATGTTCAACGAGCCTGCTCTATGTTCAACGAGCCTGCTCTAAAGTGAGCTGGGCTGCCCAATTCTGCTCTGAAAATTTTTCAGATCACTTTCGGGCAGGCAAATGAGAACTGTCAAAATAAAATTGTGGGAGGAGTAATTTGTTGTGTTTGGGAAAAATTTGAATTTTTTAAGAAATAATAG